>JAMKCH010061117.1:95000-175926 GCA_023653785.1 Ophioderma brevispina
AGCCCGCAGGCTAGCACAGTGGCTAGACACTCTAGGCTTTTGCTGCCTTCAGCAAGTCCAACCTTCTACGTGCTGAACTGGTCATACTAAATTAAGGCAAATCATTTTAAATTCAAGATCAAACTCTCCACATTAAATAAGTGCAATCGCTCATTTACGATAACAAGAGGATTGCTATCATATTCGATTTCGGTGTATTAACACACTTGGTCGCCTTTTAAAAAATGCTTAAGAAATCAGTATGCAAAATGTCAATAAAATCCATGATGCTACTGCTGGTATCAACGGCTCTGGTATCAGAAAACCCATATAAGAACCGAGTCACGGATACACCATAAAGCACCTTTTTAACTCTAGAGTACTGTGTCGACACTAATCTGCGGAAAACCAAGCTGTCTTTGCGTGCGATCCCCTTTAGCTTCAAACACAAAGGATTTTTTTTACACTTGCACGCATTTTAAAGCGAAAGCACTAAAGCATAAACCAAAATAAAACACCCATATTTGGAACTTTCTATAACCCCACTGATTTAACCGTAGATATCGCTCAATATACAAACTCGTTTGGCCTGGCGATTTTGATTTTATGCATATTAACAGCGATATGATAGAAAAATCGTTTTGTACATAGATAAAGTTTAATAAAGCTGGTTAATCATGGCTCAATTACCGGCTGGTTAAAGATACGCTTGATTATGTTTCTTTCATGCATGAACCGAAAAGAGCTTTGGAGATAATCATAACATATCAGTGATATGCAGTGTAATGTGTGGGCTCAAACAAGTCAATCTTGTCAGGATACTATGCAATATTAGTCTGTCATCATTAAGGCAAATAGCAACAATTATTTTAGACATTCGTGGTAAATTTTAAAATAGTAGTATTATAACGGTTGCCAGTTCTTGATTCTTGGTGATAGTAGAGCCGCAGATTATTGTATCATAAAAAAAATAACATTTCCTAACATGTACTCTCTTTTTTCATTCATTTTTATTCCCCCTCAAAATTTTGCATAATTGTCTTATAGCATTGTCCACCTGTTACCCCACTGGCCAAGGGATGTTTGTTCTTGTTATATCTTTGTTGTACCTTTCCATATACCTAATTGTAATTACATGATGTGTTGTGATACAGGTATTCCTTTCTTTGTGATAATATTATTCGAAAGGGCTGTTTGGTTAGAACATTCTTCCAATCTAGGTTTCTTTGTCGTGCCGCTACAAACAGTAAAATTAAAAATTATCTTGTGTTTGACCTTTTTTGTATTTGAACATTTGCGATGTCCAGGTAGAATATATTATAACAGAAATAAGAATCACATACATTACAAATGACATAAATGTCCCCATCTGTTTCTATAGTTCGCATGATATTCATAAAAATCCGTATATCGTTGAACATTATATATTGTAACATGAATGCACTTATTGTATTTATGACATGGCTATTAATGGTTTGTACAGATTGGTGTTCAATGACATTTCGAATATTGATTTTAGTTCATAACCTTGCACAATGTCTTTGTTCATGTGTTTCCTCTACATTGTATTGTGTACAATTAGCTATATTAGATCATCAATTTCAGGACGGATAACAATGAATTTGTGAAATTTTCCATTGTTTTAAAAAATATTGCAATGGTCGCCTTTGTTTGATATGAATTGAATCGCTTGTTCGAGAATTATCTCTTGGAACATTTTGATCCATAAAAATTAATAACAAACACCCCTTATATTTAAAGATTCAACAATGTCTAGTAATTAGTAGGAAAGAGCATTTTATCATCTAATACTTTCGTGCATTCAAAGATTATATATATTTAATTATTTGATTGAATGCAAACAGATATTAATTTACATCTTTTTGATATTGTATACAAAAGATTAATCACCGTTTGCTCTGATGACAGTTCGTCTACATTATGACCACAAAACATTACAAACATCCACCGAAACATTTTTTGTAAAAATCCCATGTTTTGTCATAATATTATTCAACAAAATTCACTATGTCTGATAGAAACAATTTAGCTGATAGAACTATAATTCTAATACATTATCTAGCTCGCATGTCGTAAATATAGCAAATTGGAATCGAAACACTCATAGGGCTTTATTAATTTTATGGGACGTTCTATACACAGTAATAAAGCTTGATGGTCTCATATACTCTCAGCTTTGTATATAGATGATTACAGAGGCCTCCCTTGTC
Source organism: Ophioderma brevispina (assembly GCA_023653785.1). NCBI lineage: Eukaryota > Metazoa > Echinodermata > Ophiuroidea > Amphilepidida > Ophiodermatidae > Ophioderma > Ophioderma brevispina. The sequence goes on from JAMKCH010061117.1 coordinate 97,211, forward strand.
AAATCATATACCGTAAGATGTAGCTGTATTATTGCACTAACCGTTCACTCGTAACACTAACGTTATGAGCAACTATGCAGTCATCAAGGGTGAGAGCATGCCGTAAATGGAGAGTAGTCGGGGATTTCATTTTCAAGTGATGCGCACTTGGCGCTGTCAAGTGGCGGGAGTAGAGAGCTACTTATTGGGCTCCATCCGGCGTAATCATGTGTAGTCTTTGAAGAAAGAAATTGGTTAAGCGATTTTTGATGGCCTTTTACTTTTTTTTTTTGTACTTTAAGAGCTGTATCATCAGGTTCGTTTTTGACAATGTCCAGTAATTCATAAGGGTATTTATTAATACTGCTAAATTTTTAGTTATTTAATCTTCTAAAAACCCTTTGTGTCCTTTGCATAATTGAGGGCAATACCAATTGCAGATTAATTCTTATGTTTATATTAACCATTCTGGCTTTGTATATATGCTTAAATAGAATTCAACCACCATAAAATATATGACCAGAGGAATTGGTGGTATTCTTTGTATTTCAAACCATTAACCACTTGACATGTGGTGTTATTTTCAGTATCATGTTCCTTTGTTATGCTCCAGTACTTTCACCTACATATTTCATAAATAACATGGTAAAATGATTTCAGTGAAAGAACCGTTAAAATCATCCTGATATTTGGGAAAGCAATTTTCGAAAGTGTTCTTGATTGCAAGTGTGCAACACTTTTACCATATTAAAATAGTTGATTCCTTATGGTGTTTTTTAATATTGCTTTCATGAAATACATCTTGCAATAATACTGTATTCCACTGAAAGTACATTATTTTGGTTTATTTGCCCTTTATCACTATGTCAAAGGATATGTGAACATACAAGGTGTAAACTAATTCGCCATTTGTCAGTAAGGTAGTATGCAGATAGCATGCATTGACGGTTTACTTTTTATAAATATTTGTATATTATCAAAGAGAGTAAATGGGCCATTGGCAATATTTGTATTTTCTGTAAGGTACACATGAGATAACATCAAGAACACTTAAATTTATCAACATTATTACAATGCTTATTTACGTATTTGAAGTTAATCTTATTTTAGAACATGATTTTAAACAATTAAGATGGTAGACATAAATCGACTTGTAAAAACAGAATTTCTGATGAGTTTATTTAGTAAGTAATCTTTACAGTACACTTTGTAATGACTTGTTGCAACAACATGATTCACGACATGTAATTTTATACCAAACGGATTTGTTATATTTATGATACCTCTTGCAGGAGTATTTAGAAGGTACGTGTAAAAAAGCTATTAGCGTTGAGTCCTTACAGCAAACCAATACCTAATGCACCCTTAGAGGCAATACGTAACATTCGAAGTAGTTGCATGTGGGCTTGTTATACAATAAATATGTTGTGATAGCGCACGTGCGAATTAAGGACAGATATAGAGAACTATTAGGACATTTGGTAGCGAGAATTCCCCTATCACTATTAGCTCACCTGCCTTCAAGCTAGAATATGTGTAAATGCTTTTAACCTTTGTGTCCCCTAAGATAACAGTTTCTCTGTTTTAAATGCGAAAATGATGTATCTGCAACAAGCGCTGAGAGAATTTTAATTTGTACATCTTAAGTGTTAGTGATATTGCAATAGTGTTATCTGTAATATCAAAATATGGTGCAGCGGTTAGGGGGCAAATTGCCATTGCGACAAACGCGCGGTAGAGGGGCGCTCGGGGGTAAACGTAAAGTGGCTGTTGATGGATAGTTGAAGTAATGTATCTTACATTTTAAGATGATTTTGGTGAGATTGCATGAAATAGTTACCTGTTTTAGGTGGGTTACGTTTGATTCGCATCCACTTATAGAGTCCTGCTTCTCCAGGAGCTGCGGGATGGTCGCTACCAGGCGATGAGGCGGTATGCCGGTCCCCTGCGTCCCCGTTACTTACGGGCCGTGAGTCTGTCGTATGTTGCTCTTGTCCTGTTGTTGCCCCTGTTGCTGAAGTTGCATTCAAAACGGTAGCACTTTCGCTGGCATAGCTTCCGTTGTAATGTGCATGGGTTGTTGGTGTGGGGCTTCCTCTGGAATGTCTCTGGGCATGTGTTGGAAAGTCTGGACTCTCTGAGTTCCCTGGGTGCTGGGCATAATGGTTGGCTTCAGATGCGTAAGGATACCCTGCACCGCCATACATGTAATTTAACGTCGTACAACCTGACGCACTAAAATCATGTAGTCTCTGACTGGAGTGGTGAGTGTCAGTTAAATGAGAAAAACAATTTGTTTGAGTTTGCGCTCCGGCGCTCGTAAAGTCCAAGGCACCATAGTGTTTTCCACTGTGGTAGACGTTTAAATTTTGCGGCATTGAGCCCACATAATCTAGACTTCTCATACTAGAGTACATACTAGAGTGGTCAGGGTAGTCCACGTAAGTGGACCCCACGGCTGCTGAAGATTTCTCCATTTCAATGCAAACAACAACACTGCTAGCTGGAGCGAGTCGATAAATGAACAGGCCACTTTTAGCGAAACGCAGCGAATTGAATCCGCTGGCATAGACTTCGGGTGATGATAAATGAGTGTTGATTTGTTGCCCTGCCGCTAGCTCGACATCACGAAACCGAGTGGCAACTGCCTGGGCCACGTGACGCGCGCTAGCCAATTGTGGCGGCTCTTAGAGGCCTACGTTAAACGACAATTCTCACACCGTGTTGACATGTTTACAATCACAATGCTTGGTTAAACTACGAGAAATTCGGGAATACCGAATCCCACGTGCGTACGTCGACGTTACCAAAACAAACTGCGACCAGCAGCCACCTTAGCCACAGTCGAATCTGTAAAGTGACATATTGTAATCTCATTATAGCAAATCTCTCCCCTCTCTATATATTACATCATGCCGTAGTGATATAAATAATAAGTATCAGTAGCATGATGAATATTGTTTTAGCCGGCATGTTTGCTTTGGCTGAGACACCACTCTTCCATCAAATTTTCATGATCTAGTGGCCGTGTGTGTCGATATATGTATTAATCTATAGAAATAACGCACTCGGTACATCTAAAATAGGACAATATTTTGCAAGTAAATGAGCGCAAAGAAATTTCAATTAAAACTATTACTGATAAGTTCAATACTATAAATACTCTATTTTCAATAAATAGGGAACATTTTGTCAAAACAAATATTTGAGTAATATATCTTAACATTTACATAAAATGTTAAAATATAAAATAGTCTGGGCAAAATTCCATATGATGAATATCGCTATCTACCGAAGATAAGCCAGGCTGCTGCATTTGCGAGAGGACGTTATGCATTACGAGGGCGCTATAATAGTTGAAGTAAACTTCCAAATCCACAACTGGATGTTCTTGTGTCAATGAGTATGAGTGCGTGTGTCAGTGAACATGTTGGAAGTAGCTTTCAGGTTTGTTGTTGACAGTTTCATTCGCTGTCTTTATCCACCTGGTAACACGAGCTACAATATATGCAAGCAACATACATTTGAGTTAAAGCAATGGTAATTTAGTTCATTTAATGTTATCTCTCTGCTCAAATAAAGTGGCACAAAGTGAAATACTATAAATGGTAAAGTTGCACTTGAGTAACAAGTAACCCATACCATATGATACACTTGCCTAAAATATACAAGAATTAATATCATGAATACAACACAATAGAATACAGATTTGATAATCACTTTTGATTTTATTTTCATTTCAAAACTAAAGACAAATGCAACTGAATTCCGCATTAATGAAAATTCATAGATCAAATATAACAATTCAAGCAAAAGTAAGTCGCATATCGTCGCTGGGCGGGAAAAACCTCACATGTGCATTTGACCTTTAAAAGCAAAACCTCACATGTAGTAAAAACGGTAACATGATAAAACCTCATATGTAATATTTTCGGGAGACACCAAAAACCGAATAATTTGCTGTAATGCCTTGCACAAGAAAGATTTTCCTTTCTAAATATATTTAGATAATTATTTGCTCTAGAATCTGAAATACATTGGAATATGGTTTACTATCATATTTGGCTTGAAATTCGAACTAGAACCCGATGTGACCAAAATGCACATATGAGGTTTTAGCACTGGGGCTCACTTTTTACACATGTGGTTTTGCATTTGACCACTGGAATTACATATGAGCTTTTTCCCGCCCAGCGACGATATTTGCTATTTAATCGTTCTTGTTATAAAATCAATGGTTTAATTTATTTAATTTACTTTATATCTAAGGCATTGACTTCAAAAAAAAAAAAAAAAAAAATATATGCAAGCAACATACATTTGAGTTAAAGCAATGGTAATTTAGTTCATTTAATGTTATCTCTCTGCTCAAATAAAGTGGCACAAAGTGAAATACTATAAATGGTAAAGTTGCACTTGAGTAACATGTAACCCATACCATATGATACACTTGCCTAAAATATACAAGAATTAATATCATGAATACAACACAATAGAATACAGATTTGATAATCACTTTTGATTTTATTTTCATTTCAAAACTAAAGACAAATGCAACTGAATTCCGCATTAATGAAAATTCATAGATCAAATATAACAATTCAAGCAAAAGTAAGTCGCATATCGTCGCTGGGCGGGAAAAACCTCACATGTGCATTTGACCTTTAAAAGCAAAACCTCACATGTAGTAAAAACGGTAACATGATAAAACCTCATATGTAATATTTTCGGGAGACACCAAAAACCGAATAATTTGCTGTAATGCCTTGCACAAGAAAGATTTTCCTTTCTAAATATATTTAGATAATTATTTGCTCTAGAATCTGAAATACATTGGAATATGGTTTACTATCATATTTGGCTTGAAATTCGAACTAGAACCCGATGTGACCAAAATGCACATATGAGGTTTTAGCACTGGGGCTCACTTTTTACACATGTGGTTTTGCATTTGACCACTGGAATTACATATGAGCTTTTTCCCGCCCAGCGACGATATTTGCTATTTAATCGTTCTTGTTATAAAATCAATGGTTTAATTTATTTAATTTACTTTATATCTAAGGCATTGACTTCAAAAAAAAAAAAAAAAAAAATATATGCAAGCAACATACATTTGAGTTAAAGCAATGGTAATTTAGTTCATTTAATGTTATCTCTCTGCTCAAATAAAGTGGCACAAAGTGAAATACTATAAATGGTAAAGTTGCACTTGAGTAACATGTAACCCATACCATATGATACACTTGCCTAAAATATACAAGAATTAATATCATGAATACAACACAATAGAATACAGATTTGATAATCACTTTTGATTTTATTTTCATTTCAAAACTAAAGACAAATGCAACTGAATTCCGCATTAATGAAAATTCATAGATCAAATATAACAACTCAAGCAACAGTAAGTCGCATATTTGCTATTTAATCGTTCTTGTTATAAAATCAATGGTTTAATTTATTTAATTTACTTTATATCTAAGGCATTGACTTCAACTATAAAAAATCTGTTTTGGCCTTTGGCAGAATAAGAGATTGCTCTGATACCGAGCACCATATGAGCGCGAAATGCCTTTGTGAAATTTTTAGTATACTCGAAGAACTATCTACAAAAAGAGTTCTTTAGTTCAATGATTACCTCTTCGAATTTATTGATCGTATTGAAATTCATGGTCAATTAAGAATGTCTTTCACTTTCGGGTTTTTACGAGGTCAGATTTACACTCGCCTTGCACAATTGTTTCAGTCAAGGTCCTGGGTGTAATTGCTTTTGAATTCCAAATAATCCTCTTTATGTTCATTTTTTGCTCTAAATATACGGCAGTAGTAATAAGCCTTACTATTTTCTCTCTCTAGCTTTAATTGCTCCATTCATTGTAGCCTTCAATCACTCTCTCCTTAATTGCTTTTCTATGTTTTTCATTGTCTGTAATCCACAAAATATGTATCCAAAGTGATAAAAAAGGCAACAGAAACTTTTAGATTAAAAAAATTGTTTTGAGGAATACATGACAAATGGAAACAAGACAAGGAGTAAACCCGATGTGTTAGCCAATGTATCATGAATAAATTCATACATAGATTGCAGTAGATCAGAATGCGTTTTTGAACTGTTGAATCAATAATTAATACGATTCTGCATGTATGTATTTAACATTTTTAAAGGCTGTGTGCAGCATATAATAGACGAATATTCAAACATGCTGAATTATTCTTTTTAAAGTTACTTTTCCGTTGTTAAAACACGGTTGTTGTTTAGAGGAACATGACTTATCATTTTGCTACATGTATTTTGCTACATGATTTATCATTTTGCTACATGTATAATAAACAAAATTCCATCGAGGTTTTCTCTTCAGGACTCCTACATACATACAGCTGAGGTATCTAGCACCTGTCATATCAAGATTTTACATGTTTATAGAAAAAATACAGCAATGGAATTGAGTGACTGACCATGTGCATATAACCAAAACCTGTAAAAAAGCATGCCAGTTTGTATAAATGGTGATTACTGGTGAACACTGTCGATAGCCTAGCAAGTCATTCAAATAAGGGATCATTTCTTTCTGGAAATGGTTTACAGAATCGTCGTGGGTCTGCATAGTGTGATCACATAAATGCAATTCTGAGAAAACGGCGTTTGAAAGTTGAGTTACTTATGATGCGTGTAATTAAATGAAAAAAAAGAAATGTCTATTTTAAAGTGTGTATGTTAAGACTGAATGGTTACTAACTGACGACAGTATATTAAAATACCAAGAAACAACTGTTTTCTTATTCAAATGCCACTGAATTTGGTTCGATGTTTGTCAAACCCCAATGGTTTGATTCGCTGTGGTCTAAGGAGTCGAATACGTATTCGAATGCATGAAACCCGGTGATTTCTAATTTTGGTATGGTGAGATTACTAGAGCTACGTTTTTTACTATTTTACAATGATGATGCCGATGAATGCCAGATGAGAACGACTAACGATGGCGGTTATGATGTGGCAATAACGACGAAATAAAAAACACGAGCTTAACGACGATAATGATGCTACGATCGATGATGATGATGATGAGTTGAATGATGACGCGATGACGATGACGATGATGATGCTTATGATAGGAAACATTCCACTGTTTGCATACGTTCTTTGTAAAATCTAGCGCAGACCTGACCACCGATGACCAACGAATTCAACAGAAAATTACAACCTCTTACAAATTTGGCTCCTTAAATTAATATCTTTAATTAGTCGCCAATATTTTAACTCAATTGTTGCAGAAAAAACATAAATTTCAAGAGTAAATTACGTTTTTAGACGAACACAACCATTGTAGTGCATGTTATAAAAATTAATAAATAGTATATGCATGTTGTTAACATACATAAATATTGGCTAGAGAATCGTTCAAAAATTGAGCTCAATAAATATTTTAAAATTAACTGGAATGTTTCATAACTCAAAAGCTTTTGGAGGAAAAAGAAAGCGGGTCTATTTTCCTCGTTTTTCTTAATTTTCTCATTCCTAATAGTTCCTATCTTTTACAGTAATGTACAACGCTTAAAATATATACCAAACTGGAAACGAACGACCATGAAATGGGTAATAACATTAACATCTCTAAGATTTAGAGGGCACTAACGCTTATACAAACACCTTCCCAAAGAAAATTCAATTTGTTCCTGAAAGGCAGTTTTTTTTTAAATGATGTTATAGATGATTAATTATTTAGTTTGGAGAATATCCAAGTTAACATCAAAGAAAATCAAACTTTCGCATTTTGTTTACAAGTCTATTTTTGTAACACGGTTTACTAGGGGTGGGGTGTTAAACCCCCGAGATTCATTATTATAAATCAATAAGATGATTTCCAGTGTTGGTATCCCGTTTGATAGCATGGGTCCACCGTTTCTAACTGGCTTCCAACATAACCTAGTATGGCGTCCACAAGACGTCAAAGTTCACAAGTTGGCAAAAGGGTTCATTTCCAAGACACACATCAGAGATAACATAAAAAAATAATTTTGCATAAAAAAGGGGAATTTTGGATTTTCTGCGGTTTTGACCCCAGATATATGAAAATGTCTAGTTTTTTAACACTTAACTGCATAAGGGGTTTGCACTTCCCGTTAGTGCATAACGGGGGGGGGGGGGGGAGGGGGTTCTAGGGACCCCCCGAATATAACCACTTTCCTAAAGGATTGTTTAAGAATAAATCCACCACATGTTAGAAGCTTCAAGACATCAACAATAACGAAATAAAAACCTCAAGAAAGTGTTCAGTAAAAAATTAGGGCAAAACATTGAGTTTAATTTCGGCGTCAAAATGTGCGAACAAGACAATAATTTGTTTCTGCTTTTCTACAGCATTGCTTCGCCTAGACTTGTGCGATTGCTTTAATTTGTGAAGAATGAACTATTTTACCAATTAAAGCACAAACATAAATAAAATGTCTCATGCCTTTTAATATTTTTTATGGGGGGGGTGGGGTTACTTGTATAATTTAACCATATTTCCTACAGTAAATCGCTAGCCATGTCTAAAAATATAATGGCTCCAAATGGCCTACTATACTTTGGCAGATTTTTTTAATGTTTATTTATTTTGTTTATGTCCCTTGGTGTATGCATTATTAAATTCAGAATCCACGTTAACTCTATACGATTTTTCATTTTGTCATGGTCAACTTCCCTTAGTGCATAGGGGGGCTTCTAGGTACCCAACCTAATTACGCAAAAACGACGCGATGGATTTGGAATTTTTTTTGCACCAATGCAAGGCGCAACTAAAAGTTAGACAAATACAAAATAACACAAATATATTGAGCGTTAAAAATCGCCGGCTGAAACCTAAAGTTGGGGTACCTAGGACCCCCCCTTATGCAGTTAAGTGTTAATCAACATATAATTTTAAGCCACAGTATTTAAACACTACGAATCCTAAGGGGTATGCAGTTCCTTTATAGGCGAATATGTCTCTCGAAGTCGGAAAAAAAATAATGGCGGCCCATTACTTTTATTTTTTTTCCCGCCCGAGATACTATGAGCCCATAGATGATACTACAAAAAACCTTTATTTCTATTCTTTAACCTAACAACGTGATTTTATTTTTTGTTTGTTATATGGTTTTAAGTTAATATGCCTTATTTATGTGTATTTTGTATGCTGATTAATAAATAAATGCTTAAGAAATGCATTAGCGGCTCATTATAGCAGAATAATTGGCATAACTGACCAATCAGAATGCTGCATTTTCGCAAACATAATGGGTATAGTAGAGGTAAGTAGAACCACTACCACCATCGACTTCGACGCTAACCCCGTTAAGGGTGCTACCTTCACTTTGTTTCGCCAAATTAGCAGAAGGATGTGAAATAATTATACGAAGACTTACGAAAGTTTTTAACGTTTTTGCGCACCGAGGGAAAGTCTGTTTACCCGGGGTGGTAACTCCTCCCCTTTGTATACTAGAGGTTAATGTCACTATGCCCCCCCCCCCAAAAAATATATAAATTTGGTGTATTTGTACAAATGTAAAACTGGCAAAACTCGGATAATCCTTTTTCACTACGCACAGACCGTAGTTCTCATGAGACACGTAACATATTAAAACACAAAAATTAAAATAGGAAATTAACTGTACCAATCCTCATGAAGTATCGAAAGGTCAAAAAAATTTCACCGATTTTGATCACTGAAGTACAAGCTTTTCCCAGCTAATACGTATTCTTCACAATTTATCTGTGTGCTTTGAAATATTTGAACACGCAAAGCTGTCGAATCGTATTCGATTGTTTGTGAAACCCGTTTTATACAAATCGGTGTTATTCGAACTGCGGCTATTGTGGTTAGGAGATGTATTTCACTTTTATTTTGGGTACAATTAAAGAGTACCTAAAATGCAACCATAATCTATTTATTTTTTATTTATTTACATATTCGGCAAAGAACATCAAAATTGAACAATATACCGACATATCAAGAAAAAGAAATAAAAAAATTAAAATTAAAATTGCCTCAGTGAGCTAGCAAGGAGGAAATCAGGAGCAAGAAACCGCTGTAATCCAAAGGATGTGATTCCTCCGACTCACTGAGGCAAGCACAGCACATTGTAAATACAAAATATTTTGAATATTGCACTCAATTTTCATTTAAAAACAAGAAATCAGACAGCCATATTCATTGAACAAGAAAACCCAACATGTCCAATAACCCATAACCACAACCCACCAAAACCCATACCAGATGCCACACACCAACCCACCCTAACTAACTTAATAACCTAAACACCCACCCTCACAAAAAAAGCAGACATGGTGGGAAATGCAAGGATAGATGGTTTTGGGGTTTTGTTGTTTTATGGAGACTGCCGACAACAAATTTATAAAAAATACATTTTAGAAAAATAAAAATTACTAGGAGTCCAGCTCCAGCTCTTCAAAGCTTATTTCAGTGAAATGTTTTTTCAGACGTTTCTTAAAAATGTCTTTACTGCTATCAACAACGAAATCATCTATTAACTCAATTTTGACCAAAAAATCAGATTCGACACTATGTCGTGACCACGACATATGTAATTAAACATTCAAACGGATTCAACAATAAAGTGTGGATTCATTTCATTATGTTCACATCTTTTTATGCTACTCTCTCCCTCTCATTAAAGGTGTGGTGGCAACTGCCCCCTACTTTACCCTCCATCAAACTTGAGATTTTGTATCAGAAGAAAGTTCATATTTTTTCTCATTACCTCAGTAAAATTTTAGGCCAGGAAATGTTTCCTCTCGATGTTATGAAAACAAACGTCTATTATTAACAAACACTGTCATATGGGTCCAATTTAGCGTCACATTTTTGCTTCCACAGTGTCCAAAAGGCTGGATCGACCGATTCAACTCAAAGTTTACAATCAGACGTTTTTAGTGATATGCTTCTGTGTGAGGAGAAAAATACTCACGGAAAAATCGGGCTGTGAATGTCACCCCCCTTAATGATCGTTTTATATTCAAACCCTTCAAAAACAAGTTGAAACTAACGTGTTTACATACATATATATTCAGATTCAGATTTATTTTGTCTCTTCACAAAACATGGTATATCAAATAACAGATGATAAATCTTAATAGTATATAGGAAATAACCATAACTATGTACAATGAACTATTGGTTTGTATACAAATGATAAGTAGTACTTAAGAATTATGGTTAAATGAAAACATATTTTTCAAAGTACATGACATACATAATGAAGAATAAATCACTTATTAAACAAAAAAAAACAAATCAAGCAGTATTTTAGATTATATTATATCCCTATCGTCCCTTAATCGCTTCAAACCCCTTGACAAAAACATTACGGAGCGGACCCTGCTTTGGATTAGTGGGAAATTGGTCCTAGTCGATACAAAAATACCGCTACCTCACTTTTTGCGGTATGGTCAGATTTTCCTCTATGACGTTTAGGGATATACACACAAATAACCCTATGAATTGTCATTCAAATCGTTCGAGACTGCCCAGATGGTTAAACGTTCGCAACTTATTAATTTAAAAGGCCGGTTTGCTTATTTATTTACAGGCACTACCAACATTACAACACCTCTCAAATTCGAGAAAAATGAGGGCGCTTCTCTCAGCAGGATCTCAACGGAACTAAAAACAAAATCGGAATTTCGTTTTAAAAGTATTCTTGAATTGATTTGAAATATGCTTCGAAAATTTATAGAGAACCCTCAATATGGCCTTGGGGGTTTACAAAATGAGAGGGCGCGTACATCCTCACGACAATCCAGATTTGGCATGTTTGGGTAGTTCACCGATTACAATACTAATAATAGCGTGACTAACACCTTATAGATTTGACCAGCTGTACATTTTCTTATCTAAGTCTATGGACCTCATTATGTGCTTCACTAGCCTTGATACATTCCAAATAATTATTTTCACGGTTGAAATATTGCTTTCGCCGACGGGATTAAGGTAACTAGTTTGTCCTATTAAAGCAATACCAACACATTTTTGAAGATCCAGAACCAAAAAAAAAAACGCGCCGCCAATGTTTAAAAATAATTTTTGCACAGTTGCATTGGTAATTGGGGCCTAGTACACTATCAAGTGGAATGGTAAGCTCGAACTTGTCTATTTATCGTAAAAGAAAGAATTTTGTAGTTATGATATGCCAGCGATCCCGATAATAATTCAGTTGCCCCCCCCCGGGGGGGGGGTGCGGGGGGGGGCGGTCGGCAAAACGCCCTTCCATATGAAATAGCCAGGAAATAGCGCTATGTACGTATCTACGCTCATCAATTCAGTAGTTCAGTCTGTAGTCACGTTAGAGGTAATTTTCGTGAGGTGGCACTATTTCACAATGGACCGACTGAAATTTGGCATTTCCAGCTCCGCCGTTAAATTTACCATTTACAATCGAGGATTCCGATTACAATTACAAAATCGCTTCTTTTATGACAAATACGCGTGTTTGAATTGAGCATTACCATTCGCAGGTATAGTTTACTAGACAATTACCAACACAACTCTGTAAAAAATCAAATTTTGTCGCTAAAATCTTACAACACTCCACCCTCTCATGCCCCTGTGTCGTTCGTGTGAGTTGCGTAACCAGGGGGGGGGGGTAGGGGGCAAGCGCCCCTCAAAACCCTTTCCCCCCACCAGCCCCCCAAAGGAAGTCACCATTTGTACAGTGTCTATGGAGAAGGACCCAAATTCGACCCCTCAGAAAATGCCTCGCGGCACACCTTCTGACCCCCATTTGCAAATGTCTTGTTACGCCACTGTCGTGTGGAGGCAGCAGCTAGGCAACAAGAAAATTGTACAAGAAATCGTTTAATTTAGAAAAATACTCTTATCGAGAATAGTTGAGTTTTATTACAATATCCAGTGTGAGATGAGGTTGTTTTTTCTTGTGGCATTCCAGTGCATTTAGATGTCATTTGTACCAACCAAATAAAGGTACATTTACATGTGCAGTTTACGCGTGTATTACTAACCATTTATTTCACATTTGGCAAAACGAAAGTATACAGACTGCAAAGAAATACGTACCTTACGCTGAATTTAAATGATATTTTTTTCAATTTATAACTTTATTACAAATAACATCTAAATGCACAGGAAGTTGAAGTTGGTTCTCTATATTTGTAATCTATTAAATTTCAACCACGGGCAACTCAATTATCGCAAATTCGCAATACCATTGAATTGATGAAATAAGTAAGTGACAAAGCACCTCTAGGACCATCCCACCTAGGAAAGCAAACAGAATAAAAGAGGGGCCACTGGGAGAGGGTCGCCCGTGATCTCTGTATTTAGCAAAAATACTCAAAAGGTCTATGTGATTTGTCTCAACATCCTCCGTTAAAATAAATACTAAGTAAGAACAAAAGTCATGTTCGTCATGCACTTCCAACATGGATGCATATCTAGTTATAAAATTAAAAAAAAAATCACTCAATTTCCTTAGCATTTGGGCCAGACTCCACCCTGTAATTTTGCTGTGGGATTGTTCGCCATTCCTCGCGAAAAATCCTCCTAATGAATTGTCTCAACATCTGCCGTTAAAATAAATACAAAGTAAAAACAAATAAAGAATATTATAAAATGGAAGATCATTAAAATTATTTAATAGAATACACAAAATTTTGATAAATACAGCTATCACGAGCGACCCTCTACCCAATGGCCCTCCTTTTATCCTGTTTTTTCCTAGGTGGGATGGTCCTAAAGGTGCTTTGTCACTTGTTTATTCCATCAATTCACCGTTATACGTGCAATTTGTATTATATGTTATCTTCGTGCAATATTATAATTTTAATGATCTTCCATTTATAATATTCTGTATTTTATATTTTAATCGGTGATGAAGCATTTAGATAAAATAAAAATAAATAAGTTTTGGCGATTTGATCGCGTGTTCGACCACGTGGTGGATTTCACGTTTAATACGCAGCATCAATTGAAATGGGGCAGTAAATGATTGGTATGAACAATCGCATAACGCTACGCAATCCTTTCGGCAATTTGGGATTTGTGGTTTTGTTCACTGCACGTTTCACTCTTCTGAAATAAGTTCCGAAGAGTTCCGATCAGTGGCTGAAAAGAACTATTATGATTGGTTTATAAGATAAAATTGATCATAACTGAAGTAATTTACCCTATTTCATAAAATCAGACAGCTAAAAATACGTCCATATGATGTTGAATCTACCATGACATGTTTTTATCATTACATGAATTATGTTCTAGGTGGATCCGATTGGATTGCATATTTACAATGTAAAATGTAGATTTGCACGGAAAGTCACTCAAAAATATTTGGTCATGCTACACACACACACACAGAAAAAAAATACATACTCTATATGAACTCAAACTAATTAGGTAAATTTAATTAACAACTGTATATAAATTTTACCGAATTATGTAAATTTCAATGAGAGTAGATTTTACCGAATATGTAAAATTTTACTTAATTTAAGTACACATCTCTAATGCTTATACATAACTTGTGTAAGTTGAACTTAACATTTTTCTATGTCTATTAGAATTTAGTTTTGTGTATTCTATTAAATAGATCATGTTTTGCATACATCAATCACGCCATAGACCTTCTTTCCAATCTTCCCATCAGCGCGTCATTCTCATCTTTACAATCTTACAACTTCATTAAGGAAATTATAATTATTGTTTTGTATCGAATGCCCATGGACGATTTTGAGACAGTATGACGATACGGAGTAGACATAGACAACAGCGCCACGTACGACCGCCGATTTTTAAGGACACCGGCCATGTCTTCACTGCCTTGATCGAATGGGCATATCGCGATTTATTTAGGCTCCCTGGTACATTCAGTTCTTCAGGTATTTCAGTGCAGATTGAACCTGCTACCAGCATGAATATGACTGAGTAATATTTATTTCAATGCAGTTAGCATGTCCTCCTTCGTGTTGTAACGTCCTAATTTCCCCAAAACATATATTATTGCTTGCATAATTTTATGTTCGGTGGACGAGGATACCGTACCGCTAATAGAGTACAATGATCCCACATACTCGAATCTCAAACGTGATTAGTCAATTTCCAAATACTTATATTCGATAATCAAATACGCCTATCGAAAATCAAATACGCGTATTGATATACGTTATGAAGGGATTGGCCAACCATATGCGTATGGAATACTAGTAGTGCACGGTGGGAAGAAGGAAAAAGGTACATACACTGGCTGTTTTGCTAATGTGTGGCGCCTTTTCAAAGAAATCGTGTAATACTTGGTCCGGCGAGAAGTGTGTAGTGCCGATGTCATCAATTTTTACGCAATTATTTTGCACATGCAAAGAAACTTTAGGTGCACTTACAAACTGTGTAGGAAAATTCGCCGAACATTATTAGCCCGTATCGATAGAAGGCTGCTCATTAAATGACGTTGCATGACGTCAGAATATTTGAGAAACAGCCGTGTTGTTGAATCCTTGGACATTTGTATTTGTATTTACATGTGTAGAAGCTGCAAAAATGTCCCCACATGCGCAATCTCGGCGCAATCGTAAGGATAGATGTAGCAAATAAACCAATCTATCATTGATGGCTATACTTTCCCCGAGTCAAAATCGGAATTATGAGTGAAACGTATGAGGATACTGCATCGTTCCGTATCCAGTTTTTCTCACTGCCTTTGATATACAGTTTGGCAAGTAATATTTCGAACTTTCTTCATTCTAATCAGCTCTCAAACATTTTGTTGTAAGTGGACACATTTTATGGCAAATCCTGAAGGTTTAACCTTTATATTGGTACACTATTTGACTTGCGCCGGTATGTAATAAACTTGCGGCGTTTTCATTATGCATAGATACAACCCTTAGAAATTTTGACTGTTTCTGCATGTCGCCCTGGTCGAAGCAGTCCCGATCGGGAGATGTCTTGCACATGGCACGCTATATAATGCTCATTAATTATGCCCGATATTGTCATAGCCTGTGTCCCCGGCCCTCACTAGCAACTAACAAACAATGGAGGACAAAGATGACAGTGCATACGTGTTGAAGGACTGGCAGATTTAGTCTAATATCTGCGGATAAGTGAACGAAAATTCATGTGGCTGCAACAGGGACGTTTTCATCGTGCATCATCTTCATCGTCATGTGCGAAATCTACGACATCATATTGTGCCTTTGGTCGGACAAATTATTTATATACCAATATTGATTTGCTGTGAAGCATATTTAATTTTGAGCAAACTATAGCATTACGTGCAATAAGAGTCATAAATGTCATTTTTTGTACATAACACATATTTCTGCACTAATAATATACTCTTATTGATATTAAGGTTAATAATAGAGTCACTGTACTAATCTAAAAATGTGTATCTTTTTGTTTGGTATATCGTAATTAATCACCTACAGAAATAAATGAAGCATCCCAAATACTCCATTTTGACCCACATTTTAACAATACACGTCCATTTTGATTTACATGTACAATGTTAGTACAGACTGTCTACGTTATTCATCTATAGTCCAAACGCTATGGTTGAGTTCTTTTTTTCAC
Source organism: Ophioderma brevispina (assembly GCA_023653785.1). Lineage (NCBI taxonomy): Eukaryota > Metazoa > Echinodermata > Ophiuroidea > Amphilepidida > Ophiodermatidae > Ophioderma > Ophioderma brevispina. The sequence continues at coordinate 113,758 of JAMKCH010061117.1, forward strand.
AATTTATTAAGATCATGCTTATACCTAAATTACATTTCTAGTAAACATGATGAAGAAGTATGAATTTGTTTTGAGCATTTGTTAAGTCATTTTTTGTATTTTATTGAAAAACTGTCAGTGTTTGTTACGTATTTATGATTCAAATGGCACCGAATTAGAACACATGCTCCCACTCGCGTATCAAGACTCTTCTATATTATGATGATGATGGATGTATGTATGTCAAAATTATTTTTATGTTGTATCGTACACAATTGTACGTTATGCATGTCACAATTCGTTGGAAATAACTTGACATACTTCATTTCCTCTGATATGAACGATGACCATAGGCATTCTATAAGAAGTGGAAATGTAATTGGAATTCAAACTATATTTATACTGTTTTTTCTATGCCAAGTTGAAATTAAAGTGACACAAGCTCGCCCGCATCACATACTGTCGTATTTCACATTTTTGAGGCTTGTGCGAAATTCCGCCTACTTACTTAGTTCATCGAGTTCTTGCCATCCACAGAGTTTCAAAATGTGAGGATGCCTAATTAATTAGTTTATTATTACAGATTTTTGTAATTTTCCTGAAAATCATCATATCCGAATTTCACATACTGTCGTATTTTAAAATCGCCATTCATTTACACGTGTTTGATATAGCGTTCTATTTTGCCGATCCTAAAATAAAGGATTTCACATACAGACCTATTTTGACGTATTTCCATCGTTATTTCGTAAACAAGCTTTTCACATAGTGATCTATTTTACGCACATTGAAAAACAACGGTGTAATATGCGTCGTATTTTGCAATATACATTATTTGTGATTCACATACAGACTTATAACTTTGTAGCCTGATTAAGATAATATAATTGCAGTTCTAAGTTGGATTTATGGTTAATATTGGATTTTAAAATGTTTTCTTCAAAACAGTAAAGTCTAGATGTTTCTTTTATGCTTCGTTTTACCGTATAGACATGAAATGACATGAAAAAAAATAAAAAATTGCATTTTTTCTCGGAACACGTGTTTTGTAAAATACGACAGTATGTGATGTGGGCGACGAAATGTAAAATTCACTCAATCTGCTCTCAAATGATACACATTCGACCACAAGGTAGTCGAATATCGAACCCGATATGTTTTTATATGGAGAGCATTATTTTACACTAAGCGGCTAGGGCCGACCATGTAACCATATACTCACCGTGTAAATCACAGTCCAGCTGACTAAAGTTTCCATTCCAATCTCCCAAGTCCAAAATAATAGATTAAACATTTAGAAGTGGGAATCGAACCCACCACCTTTAGATTACAAGACCAACGCCTATACACGCACACCACGCAATTCCATCCAGCAGAAATGATTTTATAATACTTATAATAAATTAACGGAATGAAGCGCACACATAACCATAATCTTCTCGACTGATGATGTTACCATGGTCGGCCCCTAGCCGCCCGCTTCTTATTTTACAAGCTAGTAGGGGCCTATGAGTTATGTAACCGCATTTGGAAAGGCAAGGATTGGCTGAAGAATTGGACAAGATCAATATTCTTACCCCTTCCCAAGAAAGGTGACACACGGGAGTGCAAAGGCAACAGAACGATCTCCATCATCTCCCATGCAGGTAAGATCCTTCATTGTTGCTGAAAGAATCAAGCAGTACATGCATCGCGAGATTCCTCCAGAGCAGGCAGGTTTTGTGGAAGGAAGAGACACAAGAGACCGAATAGCAAACATAAGAAATATATATCAGTGAAAGCTATTGAATTTAACCATCCAGTCTACATGTGTTTTATTTGACTATTCAAAAGCATTTGACACAGTACAACATCAAAAACTGTGGGATACCTTATAGTAGCAATGGGCTTCCCAACACATGTTGTGGAACTGCTCGGGACACTACACAAAGATCAAGATGCTACTGTAAGAAGTACCTGCGGTGACAGTGTCTGGCTTTAGATTGAACAAGGGGTAAGACAAGGATGCACACTATCCCCTCATCTGTTAATGTTTATGCAGAATGCATCATGCGAATGGCCCTCAAGAACTGCAACAGTGGACTTTAAGTTTACTCTTTCTTATTGAAAGAGTAAAAAAAAAAGAAGTATAGAAATATGGTCTTTTTCTAAACGTAGCCAAGACCAAGGTGATGATCATGAACCGGCAAGAAGGAAACCCCATTATTCATGCAGAAAGCCCGGTAATTGAAGTAGTAGATCAGTTCAGCTTCCCGGGATCTATAATAACAAACAAAGGCGGGTGATCACTTGAGATCAGACGCCGAATTACAATGGCAAAAAACATCAATGTGTGCAATGCAAAAGTATCACCAAAGCAACGAAGATCAGACTTGTCTCCACTTTGATTTCCCCAATTGCAATATGCATGTGAAAAATGCTGCAGATCTGAGAAGAATTGAAGCGTTTGAGGTGTGGTGTTTGGAGAAAGCTTCTGTGTATTCCGTGGACAGCCAAAGGACAAATTAGAGCATTCGGTATGATATTGGGGAGAGAGAGACACAGACATACTCTATAACATAGTGGTGAAACAAATGCTACAGTACTTTGGCCACATTGCTAGGAGGGATGGAGAGAATGGGGAGAAAGTTATTATGTTTGGAAAAGTTGAGAGGAAAAGGAACAGAGGAAGACAAAGGTCCAGGTGGACAGATGACGTTGTTTCTCTTACTAACATGCCAATATACCAGTGCTACTCAAAAGCTCAAAGTTGTAATGAAAGGAGAGTCTTCACCAGAAAGAAAATACTCAGACATGAGTGGAACGACAACGACGACAAGGGGCCTACCTTGCCAATGAAGTAATGCTCTACTTTTGACCATGTGACCATGTAAATCATGATCCAGCCGTCTCACATTGCAATCTATAATTCTAAAATATAATATATAATAATAATAATTTTGTACCGGAAATGTGAATCGAACTCACGACCTTTCTATTACAAGACGATTGCCTATAGATGCACACCACGCAATTCGTGCCTTTAGAAGAGTTTTCTTGTTTATTTCTTTACTTAAGTGATACATTAACGGAAGAAAGCGCACACATACTATATAATATACTTGATTGACGCGGTTACTTTGTCGGCCCCTAGCCGCTAGTATTATTTTGACATCACACAAGAAACTATCAAATATAATAAAAATTATCATATCGTGACATAATTACAAAAGGGTCTATTTCTCACCCACAGATATCGGTATTGGTAAAGCCATATTGAAATTACGTCATTTGTATTATAATTTAGAGAAACCCTTGCCTTTATTCCACGTAATGCATACGATGCGTAGCAAGATATTTGAACAACACTTCATCACGGTATTAGTCCTGCACTCATAACGCGACTTATTGAAAATATGAATCATACACAATTAAGATGTTAATACTCATTCTCACCTTGTACCTTATAACAATTCTTGTCTGAATATCAACCCACATCTGACTACAATTCTCGCTTTACACTCCTATTTCTACCGAGTCGATTTTGAGTTTGCTAGGAGTTGACACAAAATATGTGACAAATAATTGACTCATAGTCTGCGACTAATTGGACCAAATGCAACGACGATTCTGTGTCAGCTTCATTAAGACAACACAGGATATGGGTCAAAGCCGTGGGTCAAAGTTAACCCAGTCTAGGCAAAGTGTGTCAAATTCACCGACGCTTCTGTATCAGTTGCATTCGATATTTGTCAAATTGACCCGGAAAATATTAGAGTGTAAACATAAGCCACCCAAACATACTCCCTTTAATTACGTGATACGTATATTGAAAAAAGGGTGGAATAGCACAAACACCACACTGTATTGCCTTTCATTTTTTTCTTATCTTACAGCGAAGTAATTGGTTGGTTTTGAAATGAGCATCAAATTTGATTTTGGAGTGAAGAAAAACTTGCACAGTTCACGTCAGTATGGTTTCATTAGAAGAGTCTACCCGCGCCTTAATTGGTTACGACTTTAGCCTCAATAATTATCAACAAAACGACGGCTCTAAAATAAGTGTAATTAACTTCTTAATACCGGCACAGAATTAAAGTCTTTAATACGCTCACAAAACTTTACCACTTTTGTGTTCGTTTGCCATTTAGTTTCAATTGATATAAAAAGGAACGGCATCAGAAAGTTCAAAAGGTGAGTTATTTTCTTTGAAACAGAAAGCGTAATAGTTACCTTAAAATGGTTATTTAAGGTGAGGCTCATAAAGGCTTATGTGTTTTGGTTTGTTTGCTATGTGGCCATTTAGGAAGAAAGTTCCCCGAGGGGTAAAAACCGCCCGAGGCCTCCCTTAAAGATAAGCAAAAGAGTTCTGACAAAGATATTAATGATTTGACAGACCCACATGGAGTTAGATAGATAGTTGTAATTTTAGCGACACTCTCGTGAACGAAATAAGGGATAAATTGGCCAGCGAATTAGATAATAGGTGGTACGGAGTTCTAAGCGTATGGTGTGGATGAGCGATGGCTTACTCGAGCACTTTCAAGCAGCCGAATGAAAAATGGATCGGCTATGAAATGGTTGTATACGTATTCTTTCCATAGGTGTTACGGGGAGGAGAAATGGCGGAGAAAGTACAAATGAACTTAAAATAGTCTTCAATAACCCATAGACGATTGTATCAAAACAACTTTGGTTTCCATTGGTCATGTTAGTGTTTCGCAATCAAGCCCGGAGATACTTAGATAGAGAGTGAGTCATGTGCATTCTCTCAATTAAGATCAATTTAATTATCGCAGACCCTCCCCCTGAATTCGTTAAGGTAAAATTTGTTTTGATTTGAATGAGCGTGGGAAATTATATCTTATTCCTTTCGAAGGTATGTCTTAATATTGTTTTCTTTACTTGTTGTCCCAACTTCCAAATAACTTGAAAGATAGAGTAAGAGCTGTTTAATATAACAAAACCTCCCAAACAACATATAAAAAAGGTAGAAAGGGAAGCATTGCAAGACATGCCAATTTGGTTATTATACAGCATATTAACTCTTGTTTCATTGAATTGTTTAAGTTTTTTACACCATTAAACTGTTTAAAGGGGCGTGTTCCGATCGTCTTTGGGACCAAGAGAAGATTTCAATAGCTTCCCACAATGCATTGCTTCCAATGGAGGTTTTGTACAGGTACTGATGTGGGTCGTTAGTGATGAAACATGGCTAAATTGACAGTACTGATCACAAACTTGCATTTTAAGAGCGTTTCATCTCTAACGATCCACATGGCAACCTGTACAATAACTTCCAATGGAAGCAATGCATTGTGGGAAGCTACTGGTATCTTCTCTTTTTGGGACCCCTCTAATTTACCCGGAAGTAGTATTGATTTTGATATCAAATGAAAGGCCGTATTTTTCTCATTGTCGTCCTGAAATTTGAGCCCTCGAATCCATTTCAATCCCAAGATATAAACAAAAAACCGCCGTTTTAGTGGTTAACCACTTTATTAGCACAGTATTGAATAGGGCTTTGCACATGCATTATTGCGTCTACCATCAAAACCGCGAGTTTGTTTCCCACGGTACTTGATGGGGTGTATATGCAAGTGCCAGGCTCTCATATCAAGTAGAGAACACAATACACATAATCGGAACAACCACCTTTAAGTTATTGTTACAGTTGCATGGTTATGCTTGCAAAATGTGTTGCAATTATAATAATTGATACATCAATGTGGCAGTGCGATGATAACTTTCAAGATGGCTGTCGTTTTTACGCCACAATTTTAAATCCCGCCAAAATGTAATGATGGGACCAGGTGTCTTGGTGTTGTTCAATTTCTTCAGGAAGTTTTGAAGCTCCTCTATGAAAGGTCCAGTCTGGATTGGAAGGGTGTCTGCAATCTTGTAATTGAAGAAAGGTTCATCAAGGTTGGTGTTATTCAGAACTGGTTTGCCAAGTAGAGAGCTACCACGGTGTAGGCATCATGCGCATCCTTAGCATCATCAAGGTTGTGCTTGGAACTTCTAGTGGATTTAGTATGGTGCTTCTTCAGTTCTTTTCTAGCTTTTGGTTGACGTTGCATTTGAGGCAAAGGCAGTAGTTGTCTTCTTTCTCCTAGGTAGCATCTCCAGTCCAATTTCTTTGATGTTGGCTGTAGTGAGGATATCATATACTGTGCTGGAGTTTTTTGTCTTCAAGCTTGTCAACAAGAGTGTTGAACTGTTATGTGCTGCTACAATATACTGCTCACAAAGCTTTGTAGCCCCCACTACCTTCCTAGAGTCAATTGTTTTCATGGGATATCTGGGAGGGGGGTTTACTCTGAGGATAACTTATCTGGCTCCTAGAAGAAACAAATCTATGATCAGACTTAGCAACTTCAAAAGTGTTGTAGGCTCTGTTTATCCACTTCTTTTTGGCCAGAATGTAGTCCAGCTGGACAATATCTCCATTTGAGTGACGGTGTGTCCACAGTCTACTTGCTTGATTTTGGAATCTTTTGTTAGTGGCAATAAGGTTGAATTGTTCCATGAAGCCCTTTATGTACATAACCATTTCTGTTGATCTCGTTTGTTGCAAGTGAGCAGCGTTTCTTCAGGCCCAGGCTTGTAATCTCCAGGGATGTACAGAAGATTATGGACTGGAACTGTGGTAGATTGTTTACGGTAAAAATGAGAGACAATGGTGGGGGGGGGGGGGCACTTCCAACACGGTTACGCAGAATCTGCGTCGGGATATAGACCCTTTTTCAAACTGGCTGGTACCCAATGACCCCATTTTTTGTGCTGCTGTCCTACCTATTTCCCGCGCTATTACCTAATGACCCCCTTTTTAAAATCTTCAGATACTCAATCACTCCCGTTTTCTTCTTTCCTGCTCCTCACTTTTTTACACAAGTTTGCATAAAAGTAACACTTTTTCAAAGAATTTTGAACAATTTTATAATTTCATGGCAGCAATTCGATAATTTCATGGCAATTTGAATTCTGAAAGAGAGGCACTTCCTATTTTAACTTCAGGTTTTGTTACGTCAGTGCCACCATAAAGTTTCCCACTAGATGACCCCGTTTTATTCAGCTTGTGTACCGAATGACCCCCTATTTTTTGTACATTTTATCTGAAAGAACCCTACTTTTCACCTGGCCGAGGCACATAATACCCATCACTTTATATAGGGAGTGCCTCCCCCCCCCCCCCCCGCACTAGCTACATCTTTGTTATCTGACTGACCCAATGTGTTTTAATTAATACTTTCTGACCGCACGTGCTCTCATCTTAAGAAATCCAGCAGTGGCGTAGCCAATGGGGAAAGGGGCAACCTACCTCCTTTGAAAAAAAAATGGAGGTAAATTTTGATGAAAAATCATGCAAAATCAAGCGTTTTTTTACCCTATTTCCCCTCCGACCGGGGTGACTTTCACGCTGACAGGTTGACTTCCCCTGACCGGGCTTTTGCCCCCTCAGAACCACAAGGCTGCTTACGCCACTGATTCCAAGCTAGTTTAGTATTTATGATCACGCCAAAGCTCTGAACTGAGATAATATTCGATTTTCTGAATCATGCAAGAGGTGGCTCGTCCATTCAATTATTTGTAACAGAACAATGTGTTTAATATTCATATCAGCAATTAAGCGTTTCACAAGCATCTATTATCAAATCGTTTGAATAGAATATTTTACATTTGCCGATTACTTCGATGTTCATTTCACGAGATGCTATTGCTACTATTTTAAAACAAAATTCTTCACAGATATGATACTCGCACTAGCTCGCATTTACTTAAAAAGAATATTTAAAAGGGTTATGGTCTTATGCCAAAGGAGTACCGTTGGAATCCAACGCGACACGTGTCAACTAGGTGTCCTGTGGAAAGGTGCGACTGTGTGGTGTGAATGGAATACATCTACAGAATATTAAGGATACATACTTTGTTTTGGGTGTGGTTCACTTGCTCAAAGGATATATGAGTCAACCAATACATAACGGTATATTAATATAACGGTTATTTTGCAGTTTTTAAGGTTGCGCATTCCATATTGTGTGGTCCAGTGGCAAGTACGACATGAAGGTTATGGGTTGGAGTCCCGCCATGGGCAACTTCTTGTGCAGTTGAGCAATGCACTTTACCTCGCTTGCCCCTCTCTACACATGAGTGAATTAGAGAGCTGTTAGAGAAATGTTACAATCTTATCTAAGTGCTAATAGGAGCTGCGCTACCGTTGCGCCTTAGTTGAAGCGAAATGATTTCCTAGTGACACCGTAATAGCAATAATACTTGTAAGCGCCAAGGTAAATGGCCTCCTAAATACCGAGCATTATTATTTTAAAGAAGTTTTGCTCAATTTTCAAACGAACGTCAATCGAAAGTGTTAGTCTTAAAGAAAACGCTCGGAGGAAGTTAAAAGCTGCATTTGTTTTGGTCTAGTCCTGTGCATATTCGTCAAAAGCCAATATTTAAGAACAGTCTGAACTTTGATCTTTGGTCCATATGCACATGACTTCCCACATAGCTGTTTGACCTATATGTCTATTTTGTTTTTTAGAGCATGCAAGAGCTATAACTCCTGTAAAAATCAGAAAAATCCATGGAAGAAATCTTGACATATAGACCTACAAAGATTCTTACTTACTTGCATATCATAGCGCCCTCTATGGCCCAAATTACCAATGAAATATGTGTAAACTTGATTTTTTTTTAAAGAAAAAGACGTGTTTGCCCGCAATAGAATTTCATAAAATTTGCATAGGATGTATATAGCTAGGAGAATAGATCTAAATAAATGTTCAAACTGTGTCGCTATTGTTATTATTTGTTTATTCTGGTTTTGTCATAACAAATTATACATTCAAACAGCTGTGCCAAATTTTGATGTAGTGTTGTTGGCTAAATTTTGTCCACAGTTACTATAAAACGTAGCGAATGTTTCAAACATGCAAACATATCTATATCCTTTAATTTTGACTTTGAAAAAAAACGACCACGCAGCATGTACTTACAAGGATAATTGGTCTTCCAAACTTAATTTAAAAGGGCGTTTGACCCAAATATGTCCCCCTTTTCATTTTAATTAAAATACAAATGTGTTGATATATCAACTTAAATATCATCAATTGAATGAATTGTAATTACCGTCAAAATAATTGCTTTATGGACGATGACCCTAATTATCTTGTCAACTGGTCAACTGGGGTATTGTAGGTTTACAGGTGGCACGTTATCAAACTGGTGTCTTACATTAGCTTATTAAACGTGCATAATTTGAATTGTACTATTTCTTTATATTACTACAATTAAATGTAATTAGCTTTTCAGAAACTCTTTTATAAAATACCCTTGTACTTAAGTGTCGGCTTGAAAAGATCTTTAATTCTGCAAGTAGAATGGGCTGAGCAAGAATAGAATGCGATGCATGTCCATGTGTCATCGCTACACATCGCTATGTATTTTAACTTTAAAGAAAATAGACGAGTTTGTATTTGAAAGAAAAAAAAATAATTAAAATCGTTTGGGCTCAATACCTTTCTGTCTAGTATGAATGTTGTGAGAATAAGGACAGAATCTATCATACTGCACATTCAAACACCGTTGTTTATGTGAGAACGCTAATGAAATGGACAATATGTTAACTGCACATGCAAAGCTTGAAATACCCCAAACAGCAAATACCTCCAAGTGACCGCCTTCACAAAGAAAATTTAATTTTCAATTATCTCAATTTTTATTTTGTTTTATGGGTTTTAATATTGAAATAAATCCACTATCCTTTTGTGCAAAGAGTATCTTAGTATTATTGTGCATGTAATATTTATGTTATGTCTATGTGTTCCTCGTATGTATATCAATGTCATGCGTGTGGTGTATATTCGTGCCAACGTGGATGTGGATTGTGTACTTGAGCGTAAGAATATGATTATAAATTTTGAAGTGTTGTGTGTGGGGTGTGTGTATATACTTTCACATTGTAATCGGGAACATCCACCTGATATTACATACAATACAACTGCGAACATAATGTCAATCGCGGACCTGCCCAGTTGCCAAAACCTTATATAGGCCTATGTTGTTTTATTACGTAAAACATACAGACGACAGCAAACTAACTAGCCTTTAACTAATGTGGTAGTAAAATAATTATTAATCCTGGTAGTAATACTGCATCGATCTATCAACTCTGCAGATCAAACTACTGGCAAACTTATTTAGTAAGCTCAGCTCTATTTATACCTGACAGCTAGTTTCCCCATCCCCATCTGTAAGATAAACATCACCTTACATTACCAATAGAAAATATCCATGATGATATCATTGGAAATAACGTATGTTACAATCTGACATCATGTACCATACCTGAAGAATCACCGGAAAAGTCCCTAGCTATTTACGGTACCCTTTTCTAAGATCAGTCAAGTATAACATTAAGAAAAAAGCAGGGGTTTAAGCAATAGATTGCGTTTAAATTATTATTTTTATCTATATATTATAGGTATAAATCGTGTAATTTTTCGCCCCCTAACATTTTACTCGGGTGCCGCCCCTGTTTTGTATGAATGAAAAAACACTGCACCGAACTTCACCTTGCTATATTATTTACGCGTGTAACTCCAGTCCTACCTGATAGTCCCGGTCAAGTATAGCTTCCAATCAGCCAACGCATCTTTTGTCAAAGTTCACCTTCTTGCTTTGAAATCATTCTGGACCAGCCGCCAGTATCGCTAAATGTTTGAAAAACCATGCCTCAACTTCAATGGCTTTATCCGCGTATGCCACTCATTCCAAATGTAGACGATCACCATGCTCGACAAAAAGCATGTACAGGACCAAAAAACGCTTTAATACATTTTCGTGATCTTTTCCTTTGGTATTTTTGTTCTGCTTTACTTACTATATTTGTTGTTGTTGTTGCAACAGGGTGTACCGTGTAACGTTTTATGTACTCTGTGTTCTTATCAAATACTAGCGAATACTAATATGGATTAAAGGGGCATTTCGTAATCCACAACCTCATCCCTGACTTACCTAAAAGAGTGAGATTGTTTTATATCATCTGGAACCGTTAGCTTAGTACTCCATGTGTCCGTAGCTGTACAAGAAATTCGTAATTTTGTATTTTTTGTCCGTAAACGGACAGAATTACAGCACAATGGCCTATGGACCGTGGGAAACAAACAATTGCTCATAACACAAATCGCAAGATTGGGACCAACTCATTTTGTGAATACGCCTTTTTCAAGAATATCTAGTGAACAATGAATACAACAGAAGGTGCTGAATCACGAATCATGGCAACTTAAATACTATTTACTGCTCATGAAGGTGATGTAATGAGCAATAACGAATCTTTCCGACGAGATGGCTGAGAAATTAAAAAAAAAATCATCACCTCGAGTCCTCGACAGAGAATTGAACCCGGATCTCCCGCTTACTGGAGGGCGCTCTTTTTCATCAATATGTTGTCGTTAGAAATGAGGGAATTTGATTCACATTCCTAATGGATTCGATACCTTAGACAGTTTACGACGTCCGGGGTTCCATTCTTCGTCGAGGTATTTTTTTCATTTCTTGGTCATGTCGAGGAGAAGCAGTAGCGTGCCCAGGATCTTTTTAGTGGGAGGAGGGGGGGGGGCAAGAATAAAGTTCCCTCGAATCAGTAGTGTCGCCAGGATTTTTGAGATGTGTAATGTACCAAACGAAAACTAAATATATCCGGCTCTTTTCGTTCCCAGGTTGATCCGTTTTTTTTTAGTCGCATTGAAAATCTGAAGAGCGGGGGGAAGGGGGGGGGGGACACAACATAACGGTCCAACTTATTCCATGTATTTATTATATTGTTATAGGCTCTGCCTGCTCTACCCTCATCAAAACAAAAGCTTTTAGAAAAATGTACCAACGGAACCTAATTTTCCCAACTGACAAGGCAAACTGAGGGGGCACGTGCCCCCCCCCCCTTGCACACGCTACTGAGAAGGTTAGTTATTGCCTTCTACTATTGCACACCCGTTGCACTGTCAGCTAAATATCGCGGACCACCTAACTGGGTTAACTTGCATTGTTTTAAGGTTCAGGATATGTGGCTACCCTATCCACTCTCAACTACGTTAAAACTCACGCAATGATACAGACAAGAAAACAGAAGGAAAATTACAGCATCCGATGCTATTCCGTATATCTTGGATAGCTAAATGCCATTCTGCGTAATGATAGTTCGATGCTATTCTGTATCTTGGATGGACAAGATTCATAACCACTGATAACGAGAAAGTACTGTACGAAATCGGTGAAGCAACTAAACTGTGCAAATCACAAGCTGAAATACTTTGGATACACAACCAAATGGATGCACATATTTAACTTAGAAGATGTTTGGTAAATTGAAGGAATAAAGGGCACATTGCCAGGCAGATACTTAGATGTATAATCATTATATGTTTGCTAAATAATAACTACACAGCATCCATCTATTAATTAGTGTAGTGTCATCACATGGGCCATAAAAGGTCTTCAACAATTGGAGCCTGCAAAATTGTTTAAGTGTAATATTAACAAGATATAAATGTAAACACAACATTATTTTAAAATAAGTATTTGAAACTAAAATTCTTTGTAATTCTATCTTTTAATATTTGTGTTATTAGTTAACTCGAGTACTAACTATATTCGATTAATTCAAAATATCCATGTTGTAATGTAGTGTAAGAAAGGGATTTTACTTTTCTTTGAAATTGGGAAGTATTATTTGCATAATTGAGAAACCTTAAGGAAAGTCACAAATACATGTCGAATGATCTAGTATCATCTTATTCAAAAGATGGGCCTGTGTTTAAAAGGTGTCAGTCTTGATAATGACGAGTTGTATTATCCAACACTTAAAAATACTTACAATTTTTGTTTTCGGTGAATCAAAACTCAACAATCGCATGGCTGAAATTTCCGTTAAGGACCATACGCTTACTACAATTTTTTTTCTGCTTTGCTTTTTCTCTTTTTTTTTTTTACTGAAATAGTTGAAAACCGGCATATTCAAGTAAATACTCAATATGACCTCGAGAAAGCCTTGTAATTGAATCACACAGACTCTACATTTGACATGTTTTCAGTATCAATGAAACTATTATTTCAGTCACGCAAAAAAGCACACCATCTTGTACCTGTACTGTGCGCTGTCGCGATGCCATCCACGTAACGCGAACATCGTCATCATCACCTTCTCCGCGGCCGACAGACACACGCGGTGGCTTAATATCTACCATGTCGGCTCGGCAACTGCTTTAAGTCCTCAAATATTTGAGGAGATCTTCGTGAATATCCTGCTAATTAAGGGAGAGGTAAAATTCTGCGACGCTAAGAAATATTGCTTTCGTTCAGACACTTGAAATGGATTTAGAAAACCATGGACAAAGGAGAGAGAGTTGCTTTTGAAAATATAAATCAAGTAATACGAATAAAGACAACTACCGATACGTGGAATAACAGCTATTTTACTCTATGACTGATTACATTATACTTGTAGTAAATACATCCAAGATTTATTTTATTCATGAATGATGAAGATAAAAAATGTGTCGTACGTCAAACTGAAATATGCACTATCCAGTTCTAGAATCATATGGAAAGCAATCAAAATCTTGAATTAAATCTAGCGAAATAAACACATAAAGAAATGAGCAAATTGAGAGATAAATGAATGAACAAGAAAAATATCATTGAAAGAAGAAATCATTTCATGCGTTAAATTATATTTCATGTGTTAAATTAAAGATTTGAAACGTAACAATGTAGCGTGGGATAAAAGTGTAAGCACATGGAAATTGCTAAATGAGGCCTGCCAGATTAGTTACGGGGTATTTGCAAAAGCAAAAGCAGAATGGATAGTCTATTAAACTACATTCAAAAAGTTCATTTTAAAATTCTCCATACTTATCATTTTAACAAGAAGGTACATCAAATATCAAATAAGTATTTAGTTACCGCGCCGATCTGAATTGTCATTTGTCATCTTTTGCAGATTATCAGTAGAATTAACTTTAAACATTTTAAATGAAAAGAGGGAAAACATTAAATACCATGTGTTATGTGCCATATAATGCAAAGATTGTGTACGACTCCTTATTTCGTTGTTTCAGGGGAGGAGGTCTGTATGATGGATCTTATTTGCTCAAACCTCGGCAATTCCGATGACTAAATATCGTGTGAATTACATCCACAAACAGTTCTGTTTGAGTTACCATAGCTTCGGCGGAGAGATTAATTCATTTTCCTCGTAAATGATGAATCGTTTCTTGGTCTTCTTTGACATGAAGATGTTCGCGCTTTATTTCGTATACAAGTACATCAACGGAGACGTTTATAGAGACCTCGTGTATTGTTATCATAAATTTGAGAGATAGGTTACGAACTCACAACCCCAATATCTCATTCTCCTTTTTTAATTTTTAATTGAGATGTGTTTGAAGACAATTTGATAGCTTACTACATCTTGCATTAGGCTATTAATAATTGAATGTTTACCGATATATAAAATGCAGTGTCTTTCTCTTATATATACTTACACAAAACTGAACACGCCACGCATAAGCAGTACTAAAGCATACTTATTTAATATTCATATAACCTAATATTTCCCAGAAATACTCTTTGTTGTATTCGCATAACAATGATGACCTGTTTAATGTATTATTGCTAATTAAATGTGGTGCACAATTAAATGAAGCATTGTGGTTTTATACTCACAAAGAAAGCATTAATCTTAAACTCAATACATCCACCTGTGGTAAGGCTTTTGTGTCTTTGGCATTACATGACCAGGGGCAATTCGGGTTTCAAAAAGAAAACTTTTTAATTTAAAGATATAATTATATTTGAAAGGTTTAATTACTCTCTCAATAATGGTATAAAGAGAAGAAATATGAGTGGAAATACACAATTAAAAATGTGCAGATGTGCTTAAGAATGATTCTTTGAAAATTATAGCGATTGATAAAAATGTGCATTAATAGAGTGCAGGTGCTTGATTTTTATGAAGTAATTGAAGTAACTAAAACTCTGCCTCGTTTAATGGAATATACTAATGATAATTAATCATTATAACCCTATTTAAAACAAACAAAACCAAAATACAAAGCGATCTTAAGTAATACCACATTGAGGATTGCCTGTAGTACAGTTATCAGATATTTTTTTATCAAAATGATTTATTTATAACGTTTTGGACAAATCTTAAGTCATTGTAGCGATTGCTGACTAAATATCATTTATCACAACTATCGAAAGCCTTAGATTATTCAGCGAGGGTTTAGCTTATAATTTGCAATCGAAACCTATAGATTATGCCCATTTTGATCCCAAACACGTGTTTAATATTTTCCGAAAATATAACACTTGAGAATTTAACTTTTTGTTGTATCGGATGTCATTTGATACCCGGATTTAAACTTTACCATTGATCAGATATAGTATTACAACCATGTGATCGAATAAACGACATTTGGCGAATAAAAGAACTACATAAAGCAGATATTCGTTCTCCTCCTGGTGTTAAGCTATCTAGTTATTGTAGAATTATGTGCTATTGTAAGGTTCTACAAAGATTGCTGACACACGTCACACATGGTCCGATTTGGCATACGCCGCCGTTACTCATAGAATCTTCGGTTTCAAAGCAAATACCTACGCGTGCGCTTAAACAAAATTCTTGTAACGTAAATCTGGCTAACGCTTGCTGCTTACAATACGCAGTGCGAAAAGTTAAGAGATGTGAGGGGTAACAAATGTTGCAGTATTTTTTTGTTTTCCGCCAGAAGTAATCTTGCGCAACTATTGCTATCGCTTGGTTAGCAACGTCGTCTGCTGCACACGACACTTGAACCATTAAGTGGTCAAGTGCGGAATAAACGCGCCATAAACGGTTTTTGGGTACGTTTGCACTCAGACTAAAACAAACAAATTAATCAAACTGTTCCCCGCATCAATGATAATATCCTAGAAATCTGGTTAAGGATGATAATTTTTTGAATAGTATATATTTTATAGTTTGTTATCAAGTATGACTCCTTTTTAAAAATATTTGAAAAGTAGATTATTCCTGTAGGATCAGGTATTCATGTTACTGAGAAAATTTACGAATCGTCATTTCTAAGTATTCTATGCCATAAAACTTAATATTTGTACTTAAATGATTGATTACATTGAACAACTACTTAAAATATATTTAATGACAATGTATTGCTTTCTTAATAACAGTCTCACCATATGTTACACTACGTCTACCGTATGTAGGAATACTATTGTAAGAAGTTATAATACTTGTTCACAAGACTGAGATATCCGACATTTCCTCCCATATTAATCTAATAAAAAAGACCATTTTAATAATTTCTTTTAAAAATAGCCACACTGTACAACTTACAATCGAAATGATCAGATTTTTGCACCTATTAGAAACTTCATAGCATTTTGTGGAAACGCACGCACTAAACACCTAAGTAATCAGTTAAACACCAAAACATTGAAATGACGCTAGAATTTACACATTCTAAATGTTTAAATTCCAAACATATATATACATGTAGGTTTAACATGTTTAATAAAAAAGTTAAATAATATGTTTGGATTAAACAGTTTTGTGCTTAGAATCTAAACATTTAGTTGTGTTTGCTATAGCGTTATATAAGTGTTTAATTTAGTGTTTAAGTATTTACCTGAATCTTACCTAAATCGGAAATGTGAACGTATGAGGTCACAAGCTGTGTCATCCCTTTATTCCGACAAAACAGCTCGATACCCAATAATATTTTTAGTACGATGTATATTTTTGACTCTGTATCAATAACCTGCACGCACCCGTGAATGTGCGTGTATACACGCGTATACGTACGTGTGTATATATGAACGCGGGTGTATCTGTCTGCCTGTCTGTGTGTCTGTTTGTGTATCTGTATAAGGCTGTGTTCTGTGTGTGCATATGTTGTGACTAATATAGAAATCAATATTTATACACTGCAAATCTGTTGGGTAAAAGTGGTGTTGGGCAATACCTTGCTGTTGGTCAAAAATGATCGGTTGCTTATCGAGCGATCATGAAATATGCTCTGCATAATTTTGTGGTATCTCATGGCCAGTATGTGTTTGGTTTGATAACAAAAGATTTTAGGCCTACAATATCTGAATATTATTTTTTATAATTTAAATATAATTATACTGACCAATTATGTTTTTACCCAACTTTTGTTTCTGCTGATATTCGAACCAACATTGGTTCAACTATCAACCCATTTTACCCAACAGATTTGCAGTGTATGTCTTCTGAAATATCCATCTACATATTGGGCTATATAGCAGCTGACAAATACGTGCCTATCCAAAGAGTACACTTTGGGCGAAATCATCATCTTTTGTATTGCTTTGTTTGCTTTTCGTTTTTGTTGCTTTTATGCGGAAATTATAACCGTTTTACACTATGAACTTAGCGTGAAAACAATCAATTGCACTGTTGAACATAATTTTGAACAATAAAATTGACGGCCGATCTCAACAGTATTTCAATTGAAATAGAACTCATGCAAGACATTGCAATAAGAAGATCACAACACAAGTTGTAATTGCCTTTTTTTTTGTTATTCAGCGAAATAAAGTTGAACGATATCAGTCGAGCTTGAAGCGCTGTGCTTTCACGTTTTTCATCTTAAACAAAGATGCGTTGGCGGATCGAGTAATAGAGTAAAAGTGCAAGGTAATTAATTAAATAAAAGCAACTGGTCAGGACACGGCGTAAACTTGTCTATAATTGCAGCATTTTTATTTATTAATGTGGCCAGATCACTTAACTTGAATTGGTCAGGCGGTACGAGATAACAAGAATTGTATATGATCATTTATTAGGCACTAACCTAATTTATGCAAATTATGGGCAAACTACGTCTTGTGGGCCTTTGGACTTCCGATGGTCCATAATGAGACAAAAGAGGATGATTTTATGAGTGAGGTTTATAATAGATTGTGACAGATAGATGACCATGACCGCCAATACACCGTACGCTGGACTTTGGGAATCAGCTGTGGTCTTTAGGCCATGCACTAGAATCAAAACAAATATTCAGAAATGGAAAAAGTCCACGGAAAAGAGAAAGAAAAAAGTAAGATATGACAAACAGAAGTACTCGACTCGAAATAGATTAAAATACAATTTCTACATACCGCGAATGATTAGATTGACACCTTTTTGCAGATTTTCAGTAAAGATCCAAAATTCTATTTGCCACACTATAATAAAGAGTTTCATAGGGAGCAAAATCATCAATGGAAGTGCAGGTATACCAAATTAAAGATTACAAATGTATAGGAACATCTTATACATCGGAGTTAATTTAACACCAATGGTGAATATTTTACTCCAAAAAGGGCCAAATTAGCAACACACTCATTTAATGCTATTTCCATCACATCTTGGTATATGTTGTTGCACAACATGGAATTCAGAAAAAAATCAAAATTTGAACAATTTTGTGTTATTTCAAATATTTTCAAATAATTTTATTTAAATTATGAAAATTATGTATCTCCTTCCTGAAATCTGCTTCAGATGACAATAGTATCACATTGCTCTCAAAATACAAAACGACTTAAATTTTCTCTTTTGGAGTGACACGAAATCACTCCCCAAAATGGAACATTCGTAAGCATATTTCAACTATTTTAAGAAGGACTGACATTTCACTCTTTTGGTTATCAGGTTGACTTTTTTCGGAATTGTCCTCTATTTATCCTTTTTTTTTTTAAAGCGGCGAGTGACATACCATCTTGATGATATTGAACACTGTAACCACTCCAAAAAGGGTGAAATTCCACTCTTTCAGGTTTAAAGATGTACAAATATAACCTGATTTTTTAATCATAAAGGAAATCTTGCTCTTTTCTACCGCAATAGGGTAATTATCGATTTTTGTTTTTAAAAACAATATTGCCAACGTAATTTTTACTCCTTCAGCCTCACGGAAACAATTGCGTTTACGAATTGACCTTTTGGATGCAATTTGGGCTGAAATCAATTCATCGTACAATTTCTGCATTTTCAAAACAATATTTCAACCGTAAACAACTTTAGGATCACTGTGGCATACGTGTTCATGAATATTGACACTTTCTTCGATATTTCTTCTTAAAGTGAGAATTTGGATGATGAATAAGTTATATTTTATTTAGCCAGTAATGTAGACTAGTGGTAAATGTATCAATAATACTAAAATTTGTTAACGACGATTCCTCATAGTGCATGAACGGCAGAGAGGGGATAAACAAGAAGGACGCAGGTAGGCAGAGGAATATGATGGAGAAGGCAGAAGGATTTAAACAAGGCTTACCTAATAACATGATGCATTAGGTTTACCTTGATGTCATTAAAATCTCATTTGTAAAACGCCCATCATTTGAGCAACAAAAATATGTATAGTCAAATAATGTCCCTTGACATTGAACACATGCCAAAAGAATGAATACAGCACAATGGCAGAGTACATCTAAGCTACGTTCCCTTAAACAAAGTAATTCGTTCATAACTATATAGCAACAAGATGAAAGTCTAATATGAAAAAAGAGAGCTGAGTTTAGCCACCATGCATCGTCTCGACAACTCGGCGCCCGTTGGATCCAGGTAAGATGTATACGGATATTGCCCATGCATCATTTTGTAGACGCCGAGTAAAAAAAAAAAAAAAAAAAATCGAGTTTTGCTCTCTATATGGTGAGTTTGACATAAATCATGTCCAGTTTTCCTCATGTCCAGAAAAAAATCATGCCGAGTTTCAAAATCATGTCGAGTTTGCTCATGTTGAGAAAAAATCATGTCCAGTTTGCACATGTTGAAAAAAATCATGTCCATTTTTTTTTAATAGGCAGCGCTGTAAACTCGACATATAGCGGGGTAAACTCGATATACAGCGCATGAAACTCGACATGCGAGGGAAAACTCGCCATGATTTGATACGTGGAGCGTGCCATAATATTGTAACTATTTTACGAATGACTGACATTTCACTCTTTTGGTTATCAGGTTGACTTTTTTCGGAATTGTCCTCTATTTATCCTTTTTTTTTTTAAAGCGGCGAGTGACATACCATCTTGATGATATTGAACACTGTAACCACTCCAAAAAGGGTGAAATTCCACTCTTTCAGGTTTAAAGATGTACAAATATAACCTGATTTTTTAATCATAAAGGAAATCTTGCTCTTTTCTACCGCAATCGGGTAATTATCGATTTTTGTTTTTAAAAACAATATTGCAAACGTAATTTTTACTCCTTCAGCCTCACGGAAACAATTGCGTTTACGAATTGACCTTTTGGATGCAATTTGGGCTGAAATCAATTCATCGTACAATTTCTGCATAAGTGTTCACGAATATTGACACTTTCTTCGATATTTCTTCTTAAAGTGAGAATTTGGATGATGAATAAGTTATATTTTATTTAGCCAGTAATGTAGACTAGTGGTAAATGTATCAATAATACTAAAATTTGTTAACGACGATTCCTCATAGTGCATGAACGGCAGAGAGGGGATAAACAAGAAGGACGCAGGTAGGCAGAGGAATATGATGGAGAAGGCAGAAGGATTTTAAACAAGGCTTACCTAATAACATGATGCATTAGGTTTACCTTGATGTCATTAAAATCTCATTTGTAAAACGCCCATCATTTGAGCAACAAAAATATGTATAGTCAAATAATGTCCCTTGACATTGAACACATGCCAAAAGAATGAATACAGCACAATGGCAGAGTACATCTAAGCTACGTTCCCTTAAACAAAGTAATTCGTTCATAACTATATAGCAACAAGATGAAAGTCTAAGATGAAAAAAGAGAGCTGAGTTTAGCCACCATGCATCGTCTCGACAACTCGGCGCCCGTTGGATCCAGGTAAGATGTATACGGATATTGCCCATGCATCATTTTGTAGACGCCGAGTAGTAGGTGTATAGAGACGAGTGTATTAACCCGCCCATCGCACCCAAAACATGTCAAAAGAATCGCGTTTATGAATTAAAACCATCCCACTGATGGATTATTTCGTTTAATTTTTGTAAAAGGTTGTTTGAAAACTCGTCTTTAGAGTTATTGCGACAGTTCTCAGTGACGACAATACACTGGCTATTGCAGGCTACTTCCTTAATAATTTGGCGGGGTAATTACGAAATGGTACGCCGCATAAAAGGAGACGTTGCACAAAGCTACCCCATAACAATACAAGTCATCATTAATAACCAGTTGCCTGGCAAGGTGAACATGTTGATCTAGAATGGATCACAATTTTAACCCTCGGCCCACCTCCATCATCACCATGTACACAATCAACAATTTATGATTTATGTTGATTGACTGTTGTTAATGTCTTTATGCTTTTAAGCACAATTCTTTCATGCACGGAGGAATTTGAACCCTTTGACTGGCTTATACTTTTAGTTCATTTTTTATCTAAAATCTCGAGGAGAATCGTTAAAGTTTGACACAAACCTCATCTTCTCCAAAGAGGTACAAATTACGTTTTCATTTATGTAAGTAAAATTGCTATATTGTGCAATTGTAAAAAAGGAAAACCATTTTTAAAAATAGTGTAATTGTGGGCCATACATTTACAAGAGTTACGAAATAGTTTACAAATACATTTTTGATATTTATGTTAAAACTTAAAATTTTAGTATTTTTAGTCTTTGAGAAAAGTCGAACTAAATTATGACAAGAGGGATTTAGCACCCAACAACTCTCTAACTTCCTATTCCCATGCATGAGGTCTTCTTTTGTGAGATGTATGGCTATCCCGAAAGCCGCTAAATCTGGGGTATATTTGGCGAGACTGCTGCACGCACAGCAAGTACAACACGAAAAGGATTTCTATCAACTCAATTAAATTAAACGCTAATTAATTCGATACTATTTTTTTTGTTATCTCAGTTTGTATAATTGTGTTTCTTCAAATTTAGTGTGTATGTGTAATCAATTTACTGCATAACTCAAAATCAAATAAAAGAAAAAAATATTGAAAAAAGATGATTGGCAAAGCAATGCGCAATCGGACATAGCGTTTTCCTCTGTGGCATTCGTCATTGATTTTTGTTCGTGATTTCAGCGAGTCCATGCAAGCAACACATATCGAAAATTCACACCACCTCGGGCAAAATATATTGCATTTATTTGCTATTAAGTAACAGGTCTAAACTTGCAGCATGCGTTGATAAATTAAGAGCTATATCATATAAAATATGCATTATAATGTTTATACATAATGGTCAACGAATCTGATCTACCATTTAAAGTTAACTCCGATAATAGTCAATTCCTAATTGACTTGTTAGGAACGTAATCGCTTACCTTAACCACACTGTTAAAAATTTCCGTAAATTAAGAAAACAGATTTTCCGTAATTTTATGGAAAATCTGTTTAGAAAACAATAACAATAAAAAACAAAAAAACATAAAAATGTTAATTTACGGAAATATTTCAAAAATTTCTGGCAGCAATATTTTCGGACTTTTTTTTTGGTTCCGTAATTTTAAATTACGGAAAAAATTCTGTTAAAATACACATTTTTTTCCGTAATATGAAACAAATTTATGTAAATACTGTCAAAGTTCTGTTAATTGACAGAACATTTCTGTAACTTTACACTAACAAATCTGGAAATAACTGCTGCCAGAATTTCCGTAAATTTACGGAAATTTTTTTACACAGGGAAAGTCAATTAGGAATTGACCAGAACTGGAGTCAACTTCAATTTGACTCTTTGACCACATTTTTGTCGAGTGAAATGGATGTCAAAGGGTAATTTCATGAACAAATGTGGTTAAACCGATTACTGATAAACGGTTATATTAGCTGCCATATACCCACATTGTGGTAAACATTAGCTGCACTAAGTGCAAGATCGTTCATTGACACCACGAAAGGTCAATTTTGACTCAAATCGTTTAAGAGTGTAATGATTTCAAAGTATAACCTCTTGAATTTTTCAGTTTAATTACTTTGGTTAGCATTTATATAAGTAGCAAAATGTCTTTTCAAAATCTTTAAGTAAATGTATGTTGGTATGATACAAGAATTGACTGTGATGGTTGAGGGCAGGACTGGTGGCCTTGCATTTACGGTCTAGCTTCATTTGCGGAAAGATTCGTTTGTTGTGACTGAATAATGGTCAATAAATGAAGAAGGAGAGCGTTCGTGTCTGGTATGGATATGCAGCAAAATGATCCTGACAGTGCTCGAATCATTGCACTTTCTATTGCGATTTAAAAGGATTCGTGAGCAGCCTTCCAATTGGAATTCCATGTGTTTTGGTGGTCAATTTTGAGCTACAAGTGAGACAAAAATAAGACCAGCAAAATACAGAAGAACCGACGATGATTAATTAAAAGGAACGACAATAAGACAAACAAAACTTAAGCCCGAAGAAAACGGGATAAGGCAGAAGAAACCCACAAATCAGAATCTAAAAGATTTGAGAGAATATTAATAAGTTACGTCGATGAAGAAACGAATAAAATGTCTACGATTATAATGACAAATATATTATAAGAAAGTAACAGAAATGACAAACAAATACTAACAATAAAGAGGTAAAAAATAAGCGACATCATGATAATAAAAAAGTACTGGAAAATAACTGATCTGTAATTAATGAAAAAAAAAAAAACAATTAAGATAACCCCAAAATATAGTATTTCACAAAATAAAATGAATTACAAACGGCAATGGCATGGCGAAGACATATAGATGGAAGAGAAAGAGGAAAATTTGTGATGATAATGATGAGACGACGACGACGATGACGATGATAATGATGATGATGATGATAATGATGATGATAATGATGATGATGATGATGATGATGATGATAATGATGATAATAATGAATAGAACATCTCATTTTAAACAAAATCCCTTAAATTTACCAGACCAAGGATGTCGATTGCTAAAACAACACGTTAAATTGATTCGTAGAACCTGCAAACTGCACTTTAGCTTTATTAACATGAGGTCGATATGGCAATACTATTTCTTGACCCGTGTTAACAAGGTATTCAGTTACCTAGGATAAATTCATCCCATGCAGCCTTAAAAAGGACGAAACGGGTTGATTGATTGTCTATGTATGGATCTGCATCTCCGCGTCCCCAATAATATCCAATAGGAATCGTAATCATGGTAATGACGGCAACAGGAAAACAGCCATAAACGCGCATGTGTGTTCTCCGGATATGGAGTTCACATCCGAACCCGACGCCCCTTTATTTTAAAGTACGTTGGAAATATATTACGCACGCACACATTCACACAGAGACACACAGACACACAAACGCACACATACACTCACCAAAAACAAATACACACACGCGCGCGATCACGCACCCACACGCACCCACACGAACAGATAAACTATCAAACCACACATACCCACCTCTTCCCACAAAACACATTCGTTGTTGTAATGCTTTCCAAATTGGGTTTTATACTATCGAATATCAAATTATTGGGTTAAGCATGTGTCGTACCCGTCATTTTTTTCTCCATTTAATGCAGTGATTCTCTAAAAAAGTTCCTAAAATGCGTTAAGGGCAATTCTGCTTAGAAAGCTTCTCCAAGTACTCAATTCACACAATTGTACCCTTTTAAAGGTGAGTGACCACATCGACAACCTCTTCCTTCGCTTTACTTCATCAAAATTGAAGGCCATTCCTTGAATTGAGAGAGAAAAAACAGAAAAAACACTAAATTCAAATATTTTTAATTATGGTAAATTGTTTCACCACTGTCAACCAATGGAACAGTTAGGAGTTAACACATTGCTCTTTGGAAAGTGATTGTGAATGAAAAGTTCAGGTATGACAATCGCGGAAAAACGGGGAGAGCAGAATTCTTGCTTTAATTGATGGTTCTTGTACAACTTAAAACATAATTTCCTATCCAATTACGTCCCAGAAAGTGGTCCCAACCGGGTTTGAACCATGGATCTTCCACGTATGTCGAA
Organism: Ophioderma brevispina; assembly: GCA_023653785.1. Classification (NCBI taxonomy): domain Eukaryota; kingdom Metazoa; phylum Echinodermata; class Ophiuroidea; order Amphilepidida; family Ophiodermatidae; genus Ophioderma; species Ophioderma brevispina. The sequence continues at coordinate 138,730 of JAMKCH010061117.1, forward strand.
CTAGGACAGTGGCCTTGGAATGGTAAAGTAGACTGCATATTTTGTTAAAGTTTAAATTAAAGATAATAACGAATAATTAATTACCTATGACGGTAATATTAGACACTGACGTGTAGTGCTTGAGTACTTGTGAATCAAGTTTGAAAGTGGTAGCCCAATCAAATTTTAGTAATGAAGGATCATGGCCTCATAGTAAGAGAACGAGTAACGATCTCTGTAACTGTGGGAAGAAGGTCATCCAGAGATTCATTCAAGTACTCCAAGGAGCTCTAACAACTCCAGGACTATTGGTACATGATTTTGTCAGTCTACGTGTAACTTTGAGATAGTCGATTAGGTCCGTATGCGCAAAAAGTTCGACCAGGTTTAAAGTAAAATTAGTTTTGTTCAAAATTGACAGTTACTCAGATTTACTTTATAAAGTAACTAGGAAATTTCAAAGATGAAAATGCAAACTTCAAATAAATGAAAAAAAAAAAAAACATGTCAGTGCAAAGAAAATATCTTTTCTGGTGGGATTGAATTTTCCTGGTGGAACTGATGCTAAGACCAGGTCTAACTTTATACCCGGTCTTACTCTTTTGTTCATACGGACCTAGAACTAGGCTAAAAAAAGGAAGTCATACACATAGAAAATGTTATGTAAAGAATACACAAGCTGTGTAAAAATAAAACTCTATAATAATTAAGTAAACATTTTTAACTAAATTAAGCAAAATTTTACCACAATTAAGTAAATTTTTACATAATTATGACAGAGTTCTATTTTTACATAGTTTATGTGTTTTTTTTCTGTGTAGGGAAATAACACGTCAGTTTTTAGTTTCATATGTGATAAATCATGTTCAAAACGATTATCAGCAGTGATGATATTTACATAAATTAGCTAATTAGAAGTCAAAGATGGAGCTGATGGGTGCATCCATGTTACCAATAATCTCACGGCCTGAGTGACCAATGCTACGTCATTATTGTCAATACAAGGTAATTTACTTTGCGTGTCAGACATGTCTAATTGGTTTCTATGATTTTATTCGACACATATCTGCAGTGATTATATTCCAGTAAAGAAATGATTGCTTTACCTTTACAGATTAACTTCAAAACAAATAAAGAGTATTCCTTCAGATTTAAAGATTTTACAATATCCCAATTGAGAGTGAAACCAATTGAAGTCCCACCTGTCACACATATTAAATCCCCCGTTCAGCAGGTCAGAGAGCAAAATAGTATCATTCCAAGGTACGCATTGAAAATCTCGATTTTACGCGGGAAATTTGATTGGCATGTGGCATTGAGAAACTCTAATACGAATTGCTCTACTTGAGCATTACACGCTGAAGAGCATTTCGGCTCACATTCAGTCCCGCTGTTTAAAAACCTACAATACGGTGGCATTTTGTGAAACACACTATAATTATAATCCGCTAAATTCTAACATTCCATTGCACACCTGCTTTATTTGTTGGCGACATTACTGCTACCATCGACCCAGTGAGTAATGTTAATTCAAAATTTAGCGTGATGATCCCCTTTAAGTAAATTGTGTTCTGCGCTAAACAGCGAAAAGATCCATGTATTGGACGAAACCAATATTTTTTAATAATGGTACTTCGAAGCTCAGATTTGGATGTATTTCATCGTGTCAGGTGGACGACGATAGGCTACTGTAACGCAAGACTTCACAAATCCCGACGTCGACCTAACTTGGATCTTTATAGAGATATATTCGCCATCCTAGTTGTTAAGTGGAAATGTTATTGCCTACATTCAAAGTGATCTGGTAATTTCGCTGAGAAAGATGCGAAGCAGACGACTGCGCGATTGGAGGAACAAAGGCGCTGCCAGGGATCACTATACTGATTATTGTAAACCATTATTGCCTTGAGTATGGTAATGTAATAGTAAAGTTTATTTAGTGTGATTTGGATAAAACATAAATTAGTTACGTATTTTAATAAAATAATTAAAGATTAAAATACATAAACTGTATTGAGTTCATTCTACGTAGGCCAATACCAACCACATAATGTAATATGATGTACCTAATCAATCGGAGATATGATACGAAAAACTTGTATACAGATATCGAAGGTCTGTTTTAATTGGTTACTCGGAGGGGTATATCATTTTATATTATGTAACAAGCCAACCAGAAATACTTTAAGAAAGGAAGTAGTCCTCAGGGATTAATGACTTAAAATAATCCAGCTTGTTGGGAGTGTTACGGTCGAAACCAAGGCCGGAAAAATAGTCCCCCGACATGACTGGGACGAATTCATCGCTAACTCAATTTTTCAGACATATTGGATTTAAAACCGGATTTTGTGGAAGATATAGCAATCTAGATGAATTTGGCTTAGATTAAAGTTGCCTTTATTATGCCCGCCGCGTGATTGCTAAATATACCGTATAAAGTACATTAATACATCCTATTACCATATTTTACGATCTTCGGTACCTGGATGAATGCTCCTTCAACGCGCCGAAGTATCATTCCTAAGCTCCCTGACTACTGGTCAAGTAGTTTAACAATTATCATATCCGTAACTTATGGCATATTCCTAGGTTTATCACTTTTGATAAGGCTCCAGCTTTTGCAAAGTAAAGCTGCGCGTTTGGTGTTTGCATGCGGTCGTGACCAGAGTTCGTCCCAACTTTTGATCACTCTTCACCATGTTCACTGGTTGCCTGTTAAGGAACGTATCAGATACAAAATCCTTTTTTTGTTTATATAGGTCTCTTCATGGACATGCTCCGTCATACCTTACTGATGGTTTACAATGGTCTTAATTTATATAATATGTTGGGCAGTAATTCTCATGGTATATACACGACGAAGGCTACGGTCTTCTGATATTACGCGGCTTGTTATACCTCATACCAAGCGTAGATTTGGAAACAGATCATTCAACGTATTGGTCCTTATACGCTCTGGAACAAGCTTCCCGTTAACATTAGAGAAACACCTTCCACCAATGTCTATAAGCGGTGCTGAAAACATACTTATTTCCTGATGTTTAAAATTTTGTTAACTTTGGATTTGTTAGTTTCCTTATTATGCTGTATGTCATATTGTACTAATTTCGTATTTTAAGTATTTATTGTCAGGCATTATGTTCTCTGTAGAGCGCCATATAAATGCATTTATTATTATTATTATTATAAATGCAATATTTACACAATTTAAGCTAATAAACCAAAATTGTTGAGAAACGAAAATATAATGAGAGTATCAGATTCACAAAAGTTAAAATTAATTTAAGTGAATTTAAGAAGAGTGAGACGAATTTGTACCCAGAATTCGCTAATTCAATAACAAATATGACCACCCAGGTATAAAAAACAGACTGGAATGAACTTCATAAATCTCAACTTAAGGAAATTGTTGCAAATTTCTACTGAAATTGACTTAAAACGAGTATAAACCTATAAGAAGAATAACTCTCTAAGTCCACCTCAGATTAATCTGAATGAAATGGGCCCATAATGCAAAATAATAACGATGATCCCCCTTGCGTGAAACAGCTTCAGTTCTTTTTTCTTTTCCAGAAATATAAAAATTGTTGTCGGCAATAATTTTGATAAATTACAGGCTTTTCTGGTCACACCCATTTACCGAAAGCTAAGAGAATGGTATTTGAACAAATTCGACCCACCAAAAACTGATTAATGATCTGGTCATATAATCTCTCCCTCGATTTCAAAATAACCTACAATCATCTCGTTTGGCATTAAGTCGACGAATATATTTCTTCTTTTTTTATTTTGCAATCCTCCAGTTTTAACTTCATTTTTGTTGTTGCTGTTTGTTTTTCTGATTAATTAACAAATAGCAGTAATCTATCTGTTATACACACTATTATACATATTTACAACACATCGCATTGAGCCTGATGCTTATACCAAATTCAGAATATTTGAACCAACTATATACCTTAACCGGCAAACACAAATGTCATTTTTAATGACCACCTAAAAATGCATTTATTTAACTTGTTGATTTGTGTATTGATTCGTATCTTATTACTTGATCAATCTGACACCAATATGTTGCTATGGCGACAAACAATTCGTCGGATATGACACTGTTTTGGTTTGACGTATAAATCAATCACATTCTACACTTTGAAAAAAAATGCTGATGGATGAATCTATTGTCCTAATAAAGAGAAATAAGTAGATCGCATCAAACTAAGCAATACGTCCGGCTATTGCTGCTGCCAATGCGAGTGGTTCATGTCAACTGTGAATCCAGAAGTAAGCTTTTTTTCAAAACTGAATTAGAAAATGTTGTCTAATGGTGCTTGGCACAGGGTTTCGTTTATGTAGACGGCTCGATCATTTATTCAAAAATTATAACAAATTCGAAGACAAATATTTAACTTGTATTATATGAAGATAGTTGTCACAGAAACAAAGCTAGCAAATTGATGAAAATTTGGCTGAAAATTCAAGATGGCGGCCGTGAAGCTATTGTTTTTAGGTGCTTACAAAATAGTCATCAGAAGAAAATTAGGTAGAAGACAAGCCATTGGCATGTTTTATATGAAAAATAATTGGATAAGGATTATTAATTTAAGACTCAAAAAATTGAAGAAAAAATTCATCTTTGGTTTCGAAATCCACAAAATCTAAGAATATTGGTCAAAAATCCAAAGTGGTGGATATGCAATAAACATGATAAATGATCAGGGCCGAACCCTGTGTTGGTCATCTGGATTGGAAGTAGGCCTATTGCTTGGTTTACCTTCAGTTTAAACTTCTTTGATAGTCTTAAGAAATCAATTGCAAACGTTTTCAATTGTATAGAGAGTTATCTCTCAGGTTTTGTGTTATGTTTTTGTTTTTATTTCTTGTATCAAAAAGCATTTAGTTCGTTTTGCATAGGACAAAGTAATCATATCAGCTAACATTGCCACCGAGCTTTGTCGTTGGTGTTAAACATATTTCTTATTGTCATTGTACAATTTCTTACTCCATCACTTGACAACAAAAGATCAAATTTGGCCATTAGAGGGTGGAACATGTGACATTCCAATAGGTTTACAAAATATGCTACATAACATTATTGGTGTTCAATTTTCAATTATAGTAAATCAGTTTTTTCAGTTATTTTCGCACTTGTGTGATTGATTTCAGTGCAAAACGCAATTGGAATTAGGCCGAAAAATCGGAGTCGCACAAACACCAAATCAATTTCATTATTCCGTCACTGGTAATCGTTCTTTACGTTTTTGACTTTGAAATTTGCTCATTTAAATCCGTCCAATCCGTGCACTCTTTCGTCCCGGGTGGCCATAACCGGTCATTTACGAAGCCCTCTCAAAACTTCCGCCACTGACTTATGTGCTATTACCTATATAAAGAATATACTAGGGTTAAAAGGGATAATAATGGAAATCAGTCGTAGAGCATAGGAGATTCATATCAATATGCTCGCTTTGTCGTATTAATTTAAACATAAATAACAGAAGAAAAATGTGAGTCTGGACCGGAAATAAAATTTACAATATGTACTCATTAAAGTCTCAATGTAGCCATATTGATCAAAATAAGAATTCCCTTTTACTACCACCCAAATATTTATCCAAAACAACCCAGAATTAAACGGATTCCACGAGAGAGATTTCATGGAGAGATAACATCGCGTGATTGATTCCTTGCGACACTTGAAAATCTACCGAGTTTCGAATGTTTCACGTATTGACAACGGATAACCCCAACTGCGAACTTACTCTATACATATACGATTTAGGATCTGCGACAGTAATTCCAATGGAAGTATTATCTCTATTGAGGCAATTTGGAGCTGTTTACCACTTTGGTAGCGCCTTTAGCTGCAATTGGGCTAATCTTGACTTCTACGATACAGTGTAACCGGCCTTTTGTTGTTGTTTTTCGCCCAATTATGGGATAGAGTGCTCATTATTAACGTTGTTTTCATTCGATTTATAAATAGTTCACATACTCAAATATTTTCACTTTGTTGATGTTTAATTGGTTTGTGGGTTCTTGTGTTGGACCGCGTTCACGTTTTTCACGTACTGACAACAAACCAAATACGTTGTGTCCTTTTTAAACAGTCCACTTGAATTTTCAACTTGTATTTAGTTGATTTGCAGGTCAATATCTTCTAGTCGATGAAAGGTTCGTATATACTTTTGGGTTTCTAAATTCCTTTGAGTTACCTAGAAATTATTTGGGGTTTCTCCTGATACTGTTGCTGTTCAGACAAATCTTCTTCCAATTTCAATAGTCAATGGGCAGGATGAAATACGGAGTCAAACTGTTAGCAACTTAGAAGAGCTCTGATTCAGAGCTGCTTGACTAAACAGCAGGGACAAACAGCAACAGCAGCAGGAGCATCAAGAACAACAACACAATAACAACAACAATAATAATAACAATAACAAAAGCAACAAAATCAAAACAAATGACCAAGAGATTAATAATGTCAAACTTTATGTCATCAGAGCACAAAAGCCCACATGTGAACAACATCAAAAGCACAATCAAGATCATCTATACTTCGTGATACCAGAAAAATCTACCGCCTGTGTCATATACCAGAAACACTAGTAAAACCTCTACTGATTCATGCAGTAGGAAGAATATATCCATGCAACTCCTCTTGAAGGACTGAATCCCTTCAACAATGACACCGCCAACAACTAAGTTTGGAAGACTGTTCAGGGAACGGCAGCTACTTCCAATACTCTTGCTAATGCTGCTACTATAGACTATGAGTACTACTACTACCACTACTACTACTACTACCACTACTACTATTACCACCACTACTAATACTAGACATTTGCATTTTGGAAAGTGTGTTTTGGTAACGTTTGGAATCATCTAATTAAATTATAACACAACATAGATACAGTAATGTTCGTGTTACAAACGAGGTAAACAAATGAGTTTTCGAATATTTCTTGAACTCCGAGTAAAAACATCGTAATGATGAGCTTTCTATTAAGGTATCATTTAGCACTTTCAGTCAATTTCTTAATGTAGTTTGATACATCTACTTCGTCGTGTCGGTAGTGTATTTTTTAGTAAGTCGCCTTTTTATTTTCTCCTTAAAAACACTCTACATCTGCCAAGTTTGTGAGCCATAATCTATTTTGGGCGAGTAATTCCATTACTGTTCATACTGAAACTATACTTTGTCATTCCAATCGGCTTCTTTAGGTTCATTTTGGACATTACTTTTCCCGGAGAATATTTCCATTATCATTTAACTGCATTGAGAACCCTCAAATATGATTTTGCTTTAAAAATGTTAAGCTTCCGTTAGGATGTTACAACTTGTTACAACACTGAATCTTTTAATCTCCAAGCAGCGCATCAGGTTTTATATCTTATATCTATATCTACGCAATTCATGTACATTATTCATAAACCAACACAGACAATATTTGAAATGGAATTTCGGGTCAAATCCCACTAATTCAATATGTAAACCACACACTGATGCTTATTACCATACTCCAAAAATTTAAATCATAAATTTCTGCATTTCAAACTGTGTCTGTTGATGATAGGGAAAATTCGTCATTATTTATCGTACGAGGTAAAAAAAAATCAGACATGTAATATGTAGACGACGTCTTGAGTTTGAAGTAATTAATCTGCATATTACTCACTGTCGGTTGACTGGCTTTGGAAGCAAGCGGTAATGTCTGTGTAATATTGCAAATCTCTTATAATATGCCTCCCAATTCATTAAAACAATAATAACATTATATGCCGAGTGTTTTAATGTCAATACAAATTTGTGAATAAGAAATGACAATCCGTCTTGATCATCCTTATTACATCTAATGTATTTGCCGCAATGATGACATTATATTATATGCTATTCTCATAATTTACGTCAGGGAATATGGGTTTGTATTCCGAGAATCATTAGTTACTTATTTTGGACCGATTCCAGTAACATACAATGATAATGCATTTTTCAAAATGGCGTAAAGGATAGTGAGGAATGGCATAAAACAATTCCTACGCTACGTGAAAGTGAGGAACAATAAGAGATAGTAGTTAGGAATTTCAATGATATAGTACCGTTATCTACCAGTCTATTTCTATGATGTATATATGTATGTATGTATGTATGTATGTATGTATGTATGTATGTATGTATGTATGTATGTATGTATGTATGTATGTATGTATTATGTATGTATGTATGTATGTATGTAGGTATGTATGTATGTATGTATGGGTGTATGTATAGGTGTATGTATAGGTGTATGTATGTATATGCATGTGTGCATGTATTTATGTATGTATGTATGTAGGTAGGTAGGTAGGTAGGTAGGTAGGTAGGTATGTGTGTATATTTTTGTATGTAGTCTGGATACAGATATGTATGTATAATATATATAGAGAGAGAAAGAGAGAGAGAGAGGGGGGGGGGAGAGGCAAGAGAGAGGCAAGAGAGAGAGAGAGGGGTGAGAGAGAGAAAGAGAGGAAGGATGGAGAGAAAGAGAGATCTTGATTACAAAAAAATAATTCAAGTAAAAGGTTGTTGACTGGAGTACAATTATAAAACATTTCAAATAACTTTCATTCTCTTCTTTTATTTTAAAATAAAGACAAAACGAGACCAATTCCATTATCTGGCCCACTATCGAAAATGTACAAACAAAATGATGAAAATGGACATGTGATGCACTTTTCATGCACGAACACTCTCTCTACATGAAATAGCATATTGAATGAAATACGCACGCCTTTTTCTGCTGCCGCGCTGTTCGGTTACAAATCCACTTTTAGTACAATTAAAAAGTTGCACTTTGTCGGTGCTTCGCTATAAATTATTGGTAGTCTACAAAAGTAGCCGATTCATCTCTGACGGATGAAGGGGATAGGAATTGATGACAAATGTAGGGGCAAACGCCGCCGTAGCGTGGGCACAATTATGTTTTAATGACCTACATTTTACAAACGCATGGAGTTTTATATGACTTCGAGATTCGAAGAAGCTTATACTGTCTTTTCTTACCCTGAATGGTGGGCGTCGAATGTTATTCGAAGTTAAGAGCGAAGATGAGAAAAGGCGTAACCACTGTGCTCATATGAGAATATTGGTACAGAAATGAAAGTTTCGAATTTTTGAGATAGGTAATATTCTAATTAAGGTGTGATAATTATTTTAAAGAACGACGAACGTATTATGCTCTTTTGAGTTGCACACTGATGATAGTCACTCAAAAAATGGCTGAAGTTAATGTCTGAAAGGTACGTGATATAGAACGATATACGCCTCGTCAGATTCCAGCATTCAATTTGTAAATACGCGATGGTGTTCAAAATACTTAAAATGGTACTTTCCAAAAGTGGATAAGATGAAAAGAAGGACGTCCATCTAGCATGAGCATCGGGTTTATTGTTAATAAATACCATCAAGGTTATATTTGATTTCTTTACTCAGTGGTTTCTGTTTTAGCATTATCCGAAGGACAAAAATACATTAAAAGAATTCTTAGTGAAATAAGAGCAAATTCACGGACATCGCTATACCACAATACAGAGTAAGTAAATGCTTAATATTTGAGACCCTGGGACAGCGATCTAATCAAAACGAAATGTCACCGAAATAACAGTAATTCGATAGCGCGACACCTTAATGCATTTAGACAGGGAATCAACAAGGAGAAATCAGATTTTCTATTGCCCAAAAATTACCCAAGTAGTTTTGACGTCAATCATAAGACTATTTGTTAAACACCCGCAGGCAGGTTGGTTAATTTTTGAGACCCAAGTATTTGACGATGGAGCTTTATATACGGGAAAGAGCCCGCCCAGGCAAGCGGTAGCTAATTTCCTGGTCGGTTGCAATGCATTACCATTTTTTCGGCAATTTTTGTAAGTCGAAATAACGTTTCCTTTGATTGGCTTATTCTATACCATAAGTATCAGGCGCTTATTGCCTGTGATTGTCACTTTTCGCTTATGTCAATAAATAAATTTGTTAATAGCACATTGCCGCCGATGTCATAGAAATATATAGGTTATGTCGAGACCAATGGCAACAAAAGTTAAATGTGTGCTTAGATCAAATATGTTGAATTATTGGTATGCTTTTTACGTGAAGGATGCAACATGCGTTACGTTTTGTCCTTCCTTCATTTTGAATGCTTATTCCATGTTATGATGTATGCAAAATACAGGTGGTTCTATGGCACCACAAGCGTTGGAATCATTGTTATCTATTGCGAGTACCACCTGTTAGTAGCTCTATGGAGCCCATTTGCTTGCTACATTTCTTATTGTTCCATGTAAGCAAATATCACTGAATGCGATTCAGTTGTAGTCAGGTGACCGTTAGTTCCTGAAAAAAAAAGGGGACAGCTGAACTGGTATGGGCGGCGATATTTTAAAGATATATGAGTTCTTCGAATATTAATTATACGAAATATATGAGGTTGTGTAAGATAATTGTTGCTTAGGACTGGCACAAATAATATTAAAATAATAATGCAATATTTCATGTTAATCTGCTACAATTTCATATATTTTCTATTGTTTCTCAAGCGGCGATTTTTAACATATTAAGCAAAATAATAATAATAATAATATCAAATTTTCAATAAAAATCATGTTTCTAAATGTTAAAATTTGTTATCTCACTATTATTCCATTATTTAATTTTTTTGCGAAAATTGACCGAAACCGTGAAAAAATGTGCAATTTTACCCCTTTAACGGACAAAATTCAAATAAAAGGCTATTTAGCGTCCAATTCTACGCGTAAATAGGCAATTTAAGCCCCAAAATGCACTAAATCATTATTCACCTCTGCAATAATGGCCGTAACTGGAGCGCTTAAAAATCAAAGATGGCTGCCCTTATTATGTAAATTCGGTGACCTATGACCTTGCAATTACATATTTTTTGTCGGTATCCCCCAGGATATGTTTATTATGTCAATAAATGAATTCATAGGTCTTTTACAGCAAAAAAAATGAAAATTATGGTAGCCCACACTACTTAAATGCTAAAGTGAACACCTTGGCAGAATATCGGGGCCAGAATTATATGAAGACATAGAAAAAAGAAAATGGGACCTCATTGGAAATAAGCTTCCTTCTGTGATTGCTGGCAGGCTTAATTTGCAATCCTGGTTTTGTCAGCTTTGGTGTCAGTGTGTTTTCATCCAAGTATGGCTTTGTAAGTACTTTTATATGTGCCAGTTTTATTAATATTTATAGATTGGTATATTTGTCAGTGTACCTTTTCTATTGCTTTATTTTACTTGCATTTTGATTGTACTTTCATGCTGATATTACCAAATGAAAACAAACAAACAAGTAAGTAATTTGTCGTATTATACTCTCAAAATGCATCGATTTCCCTAGTTGAAACACTAACTTTCCCCAGATATTTCCCTGGTTAAAACACTTACATTTTCTCAGATATTTCCCTGTTGAAACACTTTTCTCAGATATTTCCTTGGTTGAAAAATTAACTTTCCCCAGATATTATCTGATTGACCGTACTCAGACACTCCTGTATAATCTGTGGTGCGAAAAATTACACTGAAGTAGTAATCGTTGTATTATTAGGTCGAAAGGATATGGTTCTGTTTTCACTATTAAGGTGTAACAATTGCTTCAATTACTTGCTTAGGGTGCGGGGAAAGACAAGTACTGCTTTGGGGTAGCTAATTGAGCTACTGGTACTTGTTTATGGATGAAAAGTGTTTTTCTATGAATTGCAAATTTTCACTTGAATTTGATCTTCGGTTTGATTTAATTTGCGTTTTTGTACATTTCTTTCAAATTATTTCATCAAAACCGAAGTGAATGCCGATTGGTTTGCTAAGTAGGTAAGATTTCCCATTGGAGAATCGCACATGAGACTACTGATGGGCTCCGCCCCTTTCACGCAAGTATTACAGATTTATGACGGCGTATCACAAATGAGCCATTAAAATGAAATATTTCGAATCCTGTGGAGCATATTAAACATATAGACCATTCCTATGATTGGCAAAAGCTATCGCTTCTTTCTGCAAGCTTTGGTCTTGTTGACAAGCTATCATTCAGAGCCTCGTTTTTCAGTTTTGACATGACCTCTGACCTAGCGATTGGTCCAAATATGGACGTCTATAGCGCCATCATTTCACTTTGCGGCCGACTTTTGCCGATCATAGGAATGGTCTACTGCCCTTCTTTGGACATCGTAGATGACTTGAACATTAATAAATGTCATCAGGTAGTTATTTGCTGCTAAGCGTTATTGGAACTACTATAACCCTCAATCCCTCTGTAGTTGGTCATAAGGGTCAAGTCCCCTTTCTTAGGCAAAGGGACAATGACATTGGTGATCCACTGGTCTGGAGGAGTATGTCCATTGAAGACTTCCACACAAAAGAGTGTATGATGTTGCCATTCTCCACCACCTTGGAGGGCTTCTGCTGTGATAGCATAATCCAGCCCAGCAGCTTTGTTATTTTTCATATGCGGTATTGACTTCTGTATTTCCTCTATGGTGGGTGGGTCTACACAGATGGGAAGATCTTGATCAGCTGGTGAAGGAAGAGTTGTTGAAGTTGTTCCGCTGTCATTATTAAGCAGATCAGCAAAGTACTCTCTCCATTCGTCAAGAAGTTCCGTGTCACTGGTTGGTGTTGTGCCGTCACGTTTCTTGACTTATGGTTTGACCTCTTATTTTGACCTGAGATTGTGTTGATGATTTTCCAGGTGGTGTTATAATCGCATTTCTGATCAGCTTCCTGGAATTCTTCCAAATCTGTTCTTGTATGAAAGCCAATTCATCACATCTATACGACTCAGTTAAGTTGTTGTTAAGCTTTCTCCAAGTCTTTCTGGACTGGCGAGTCTCTAGGTAAGACCTCTTTCTTGCTCTATCTCTTTCTTCACGCAGTCTGTGGGTATCATTGTAACCAAGCTGGGCATGCACACATGGTTGCGGTTGCCGACCACCTTCTCTGCTACTTCAGCAACAGACTTCTCGAACTGGGATCGTATTCCTGTTGCAGTTAAACGTTGACATGTCCTCACAGCGGAGATCTGTAAACCTGTTTGACAGTTCGATCTGAAATTTCTGTTTTTGATATCAGCATTTGCCAGCATTCTTCCATCGAACTTAGGCCTCTTGCATGGTTTTCCTTTGGAGGTACGGAGACTGGTGGTGAGCATTACGCTAACAATCCGGTGGTCAGAATCCAGTTCCACAGAGTTGTAGGCTCTGCAGTTCCGCAAGGAATTCACCCATTAGCTGTTGATAAGTATATGGTCTAGTTGGTGAGTGGATCCTCCTGGATGCATCCAGGTCCAAAGACATTTCCTGGGTTGTGGGAATCTTGCTTGAGCTGGTCGAAGCCTTTTGTTCTTGACTAGACCTTCACAGGTCGTTCCCCGCATTTCATTTGTTTTTATCATAAAAGCAGTGGGGTCCCAATCACCATGGGATGTGAAATGTGGCTATCCTGGCCTATTCTAGCATTAAGATCACCAATAATGAGATGTTTGTCATGTTTCTTCACCTACTCCAGATGATCCTTGAGTGAGCCATAAAAAGCATCTTTATCGGCTGCACTACTGTCTTCAGTTGGTGCATAGACAACGGTGACAGTTAGCTGGGGATTACCATGGAATGTGACGGAAAGTATCCTCTGGTCAACAGGTTTGATACTTTGTATGCATTTGTAGATATGCTTTGAAACAACAAGTCCAACACCTCCCTGCCTGTGGTTTGTGGCTGAACTGTAGATGAGGACCCAGTTCTTATCGTCTGACCACATCTCTTCGGTTGGGGATGATGATATTAGTCTATGTTCTTGAATGCCGACAATGTCAAACACCTGCCCAATCATGCCCAGCCCATGAATAGTTGATGGGGCTTCCTGTCTGATATAAGGTACGCACATTGTAGGTGGATACTACAAGTGGTTTTAAGTTAGGTAGACGAGACATATCAGGACCAGCAGTCTTTGTTGGTGTGCAAGGCAGGTTCCCGTTGGCCCGTCATAGAGTCTCCAGGGGACGTCTGCCTTGCTACCTTCGATCGTTTTCTTGGGTTTTTTCTTTGTAGTTTTCGTAATCCGATGTGTTCCAGATTCTTTTTCTCCGCTCTGGTAGCTGGGTTTCAACGGGGGATCAGCCCTGAACAGCATACGGAGTTTTGAACAGGTTAACCAGTGATGGAAGATTGGTCTTGGTGACGTGTTCAGCACCACCCTACTGACGGCTGAGATGTAATCCGCTCACTGCCATTGATGGTAATGTGGTAATGGGGGTAGGGGCTCATAAAAAGAGGGTTAAAAAAACAATCCCTAATCACATGCCTAGCCTATAAGGATATAAAGTAAGCGTTCAGCATTAAACCCAGTTGCCACCCAGACACAAGTATATGGGGATACATCTGAGCAGCCAGCCGCGGGGATCTGTGTATATGTACCCCTCAGCGGCATCGGTGAAGTCTTGATTTTTCCCAAGTCTCAGATGCCTCTAACCTACCTAGCTGGAATGTAAAGCTAAGCCTAGGCAACTGGATGCTGAGAAGGAGGAAGAACTAGCAAAAGTAGGAAAAGTGAGCTATGGGAGGTAGAGGTTGCTCGGGCCTCACTCTGGTCGCTAAGCAAAATTTGACCAGCCCACCACCAATTTCAGCGTAGGTAGTTTTATCGGGTTATGATTGCCTAAACTAAGAAAGAGAGATGGAGAGAGAGATCAGAAGATATTGGGCGCATAGCACTCTTCCAACAAATCCAAAGCCTATTACAACCCTGGATATTTTGTTTCGACTAAACTGGTTCTCCCAATCGGCACAATGTCCCCAAGGTTTTACTAGCGCTTTTTTCACTTTTGATGTCATTAGAAGCTGCAGGTGACCTACATATTGCCAAATTAGTGAAATCATTAACATGGGTTAAGGGGCGCACTATTACATACGGGGGAGGGCGTGAAGGACCTTTGAAGAAAAGAAAAGACCCTCGTAGTCATGGTAGTTGTAAAAAATCCCACCAAATCACCTGCCAAAGAAGAAAATGCCCCAACTTAAAATCCTTGAAATAAAAAGAAGAACGTGGATAAATCATCACAGCATTTAATACCAAATGCCTATAAATATATTGGAATTTTATTACTAAAACTTCATTTGAAAAAGAAAAAGGTTGGCTCCCCTGGCCTAGGGAAAATAACGCTGGTGTAAAAATCAACCAGACCTAACTTTCATGTCGATATCAACTAAATAATCCTCGGAGAGGTTTAAAAGTAATTTTCAAATGATTTCCTTTGCTTTCTCAACGTCTGTGACTTCAAGCAAGATTTGACCTTGAACCTAGAACATAAATCTGACATTGAGATGAATTCATAATCATATATATAGAATGTTTTAATTGGCTTTGTAGAATTTAAAACAATGCAAATGGCGTATCTATAAATAACCACGTTGATAACGAAAAACACAAATGTCTAAATCAATCAAAGTCAAAAATTAAAATATCCAATAATGCTATCGTCGGTTAATTCGCAAAGCCGCTCCGTATGAGGCACAAAATACAGATATAAATGGTAGATCATATGAGACTTAATAACGTGCCGGTAGTAAGAGCCGTAGCTCTCCAATAATAAAAGCGAATTAAGTGTACATCGCCAGCGTGTTTTTAAATTGACCATATTTGGACGTGTCACTTTTAGGAATATATTTTAGCTAACAGTGAACGACGCTTCCTCGGAAAGGTGGTTTCCGATATGAAATGGGGTAGTAAAAATATCATGGTGAAAAGTAGAGAGGGATTTCTATGATGTCTGGTCTCCTCCAACTGACACAGCGGTACTGGCGTTAACTTATATAGGTTCTTATCAAGAGTACCCGACGATCTGCTCCTCAAAGTCAGCTAGGTTCGATCTTATATTTTCGTAGTCAGGGGATCTGCTCATTCCCGATTTTGCCAGCCAAGAATTTAAGTGCATGTTTTCCTACCTTGCATGTAATGAATGAGATTTGACAGCTCGCTTGGACAAATACTTTTTCAAAAATTCCTTGTAAGGAGGAAAAATAATTCTTTGACAATGACAATGCTCTACTGAGGACCTACTTTTATTCCCCCTCTATAACTTCGTCAACAAATTTAGCCAACACCGCCTCTCCAGTTATTGCACTTTGCCATCTAGTTAAACGAAACTATAAGGACCATATCTGCCAGCTAGGGACTTTCAAGAAATATGTAAGCCCCAGCTAGGATATGACTACATTTAAAAGGTTTCCAGCTAGCTAAAATATCAATGATGGGAATGAGGAGCAATTATTTGCCAGGAAAGCCTCGTTGGGGGTTCTTGTCTTATTTTTATGTTGTTATGACTGCGTATGAAAATCTATCACAACGGTCTGGACAAGTACCTTACATGGTGGCATATCAGCGAGTCCATAGTCAATTAAAATGTCTAAGGGTAAAAGAGCAACCCGCTCTCTGTGGTATATTAGTTTTCTGTAAAAATATGTAATGTTTCCTTAACTGAACCATCAAGTATAAAAGTTCATTCCTGAACGTATCGTGTATTTTTTGGCGGGGCGGGGGGGGGGGGGGGCGGGGGGGGGGGGCAACGCTGCGGCACGTTTCTAAACAAAACGGCGGTATAGATATTGTATTTTATTTTTTTAATGCGCAGGAACGTCCATGCTCTCTCCCGAGTTCAGAAAATTGAGGACCAAGTGTTTTGGAAATAGGTATCAACGAGGGTTGATGAAAGAATTTTGAAATGGTAGCAAAGATATCTGTATATTAACTTCTCAGGGAATCAGAATTCTGAAATAGTATGCAACCACAATCTGAAGTTGTATATTAAATTATCAGGCAATCGATAATGGATATGACACTCGATCAACGAAGTGGAGGCTTACTACATGAAATCAGTGACTCAGGGATCGCTGGTCGTATGTGGCGCTGTGCCGCTACGTCATTCCCGGCCATACGTCATACTGCATGAATTAGGAGGCTAGTCGGGGACTCATCTGAAAATTGTGGCGCTATTACTATCGATATCGAATCGTCTATGGGCATTTGTATACAGTTTCATCCGCCTGATTAAAATAACTGTATACAAAATTTAGTTTAAAGAGATAAAGCGATAAACATCTACGACGAGAGGTATGTTTGTGTCGCAAATTACGTGGCCTTGACTAATTATGAGATTCAACTAGGAGTTTTGACTAAAGATGTTGAAAATAAGTAAGTTACGCGTTTTGAGACAAATCGTCGGCCGCGTCACATAGTGATGTATTCGACATTTTGGACTTTTTGGAGAAATTTGGCATATACGTTGATTTCGTACTACTCTACAAATTCACCAAATTCCAAACCTCAAAGTGGCTTAATCAATAAGATTATTAATTAACTAATCATGATAATCATGACATATCTGCATTTTTCACCATAGTGACGATTGGTGCGACGCATTTTTCAGTTCACGGTAGAGTTGCTACTTTGTCGTTTTCACATACTGACGTATTGCGCAAACACGTCACATACGACGTATATGGCAAGCCAAAAAGGCCATAACGTATTGCCGCAACGCGTTGCGAGAAAGTAGCAACGCGTTGCGACATTTCGGCAACGCGTTGCGACATTTCAACAACGCGTTGCGGTTTAGGCCAATCAAAATCATGAATTTCTGTGACGTATTTCAAAAAATAGACCCACAACGCGTTGCTAAATACTTTGCAACGCGTTGCAACCTTCACAACGCGTTGCGAGCTTCACAACGCGTTGCAAGCTTCACAACGCGTTGCGAAGGTCCACAAGCTATAAGGGTCATAACGTATTGCCGCAACGCGTTGCGAGAAAGTCACAACGCGTTGCGACATTCCGGCAACGCGTTGCGGTGGCGGCCAATCAAAATCATGAATTTTTGTGACGTATTTCAAAAAATGTAATTCTCACAACGCGTTGCAACCTTCACAACGCGTTGCAAACTTTCACAACGCGTTGTGGCAATACGTTATGACCCTTATGGCCTTCACAATGAGTTTTTGAAGCTCGCAACGCGTTGTGAAGGCTTGCAACGCGATGTGAAGGCCATAAGGGTCATAACGTATTGCCGCAACGCGTTGTGGATCTATTTTTTGAAATACGTCACAGAAGTTCATGATTTTTATTGGCCGAGGCCGCAACGCGTTGCCGAAATGTTGCAACACGTTGCTACTTTCTCACGACGCGTTGCGGCAATACGTTATGACCCTTATGGCTTGTGAACCTTCGCAACGCGTTGTGAAGGTCGCAACGCGTTGTGAAGGTCGCAACGCGTTGTGAAGGCTTGCAACGCGTTGTGAGTTTTCCACCACTGGTTGCTAGATACTTTGCAACGCGTTGTGGGTCTAATTTTTGAAATACGTCACAGAAATTCGTCATTCTAATTGGCCGACGCTGCAACGCGTTGCTACTTTTTCGCAACGCGTTGCTACTTTCTCGCAACGCGTTGCGGCAATACGTTATGGCCTTTATGGCTTGCCATAGACGTATTTGCGCAATGTATTTCTTATTTACACGTTGAATTTGCTATTTTGACGTTTACACATAGCGACATATTTTATTTAACATCATTTTTTCGCATACATAATCATTTGAAAGTTGATTAGTTAAATAGATATTAAATTTTGCTTATTTTGGCGATTTTCCACTAGGTTTTAATTGAAATATATGTTTTAATTAACAGTATGGAGCAAATTAAAATCGCAAAACCTTCAAAGCCGTTTTCTCGAAATGCGTATTTTGCAAATACATCAGTATGTGACGCGGCCGACGAAATATCCATCACATCTATAGGTTTAATACCAGTGACCTATTTTTCACGTCATCCGCCTCTTTTCTGATCTAGTGATGCGTGATTTGATTTTTTCATGTCATTTACGATATCATAAAGGTTGATGCTATCCAATAACATATATATGCTATGGCAAATGAAATAGCTTACATCTAAGGTAAATCGTGTCTACCTCGCTTTTTTGCTCCAAATTCCGTGAAATTTAACAGACGCCAAGGTCGTAAAATTAACGAAAATTGATACGTACTCAGAAATATGAAACCGGTGTTGCAGGAGATATAGTTTCCGGACTCACAGTCCATCCACAACGATGAAGAATGGGACACTCGATCAGTTGAATCTTCACGCAACATTAGTTTCACGCTTTATTCCGTTGTCATCTATAAAGCCCGGACTGTGGTTCCTGCCGGACCATATCTCCTTTTACATCGGGTTGAGGTGGGATGGGAGTGGGGTTTGGGTGGATGGAGACTGGGAGGCTGTATTTGCACTTTTTTGTACAGATGTCATGAATGAATTTTTTGATGGAGAGTCCCACCGGTCATTTGTTATTTGTTTGACCTTTTTTTTTTTATCCCGAAAGGTCGATTTTTCGAAAATTCGGAGAGACGACCATTCGGAATGATGACCTTTCGGGGTAAAACCTTTCGGAGCAATACTTTTTTTTTTACCCTTATTTCATTTTCGTAATAAAAAACCTTTGGAATCGTTTAAAACAATGACCCTTCGGGGAAAATGATCGCTCGGAGATAAACCCTTTCAGAGTAATGATGCAAACGCCCAGAAAACTATCTACAAAGCTACATGATCTTGACTGAGATTTCCCTGTCTGCCAGTGCAGTCGGTAAATACTTCTGATATTTTTTAAATGCTGATTATTTGTATATACTTGCACCTTCTCCGGACAAATAAGCTGCCTTACATTGTTTGTAGATCTAATAGCGATAAGGGAGATAGGTCTCGTGGATTGCAATGGGTAATTGTAGGCAAGACGCTAGATTTCAATCCGAGTAATCATTGTTTTGATGCGTCTAGTATCCTCTGGTGCATATTATGGTCTTCCATAGTGACTGTAAATCGCTACACCTATTAAAAATGGCCACTTATTGAATATGAGCGATTTCATAAATGATGAAATGGATCGAGGCAGGATGCATGTGCTTCTATAGACCGTATTCAATATGACGTCAGCCACCAGACATGTTGGTGGACAAGATGCATACATTCCAGGACTACAATACATTAAGCTGTCAATCGATCCATGTTTAGCGATTGCACAGGGATCATTGACAGGTGAATGTATTGTAGTACTGGAATGCGTCTATCTTGTCCACCAACATGGCTGGCTATTGAATACGGTCTATATAGAGTGAGGACAATTTCTGTGTGACAACAAATCTGCTGCAAAGGAGAGTGCGTTACAAAACCTGAAGCAATGGAAAGATTCAAAAAAGGACATCGACTAAGAGTAGGAAAATGACCAAGAGAAAACAGAAGGGAAGTTGCGCCATTGGGCTCGTACAGCAGCTGGAGCCCAGAGCCTGATAGATGAGATGCAATGAATGAAACGAGAAGGATGAGATGGAATGAGTGGAGACGAGTTGAGATGAGATGACAGGGCAAGAAGCAGCAGCAAGAACGACAATAAGACGACGACGATGACCGTGACGATGACGATGACAATGATGATGATGGTGCTTATGATAACAATGAATATGATGATAATGACGACGTCGACGATGACGATGACAATGACGACGATGACGATGAGGATGAGGATGACCATGGCGATGACGACGATGATGATGATGACGTTGATTATGATGATGATGGTGACGGTGATGATGCTAATTATATAAAAAAAAAGATCAAATAGGAGGCAAAAAGCACAAGAAAATGTAAAATAACAATTTAACCAGTTTTGCCATCTTCCGAACGTCAATAACCACTACCATTACCTATAGACCGTCAGCCCAGAGGGTTTTGTTAGACGAACGAGATACCAAAAGCTGAAACTACGGGAAAATTAGAGAAACATATACTTTTGCAACATATGAAGTCTGCCGTGACCCCGTTGTTTGCCGTGTAGCTCCAGAGAGGGGTAAAGTTACTATGGGGGTCAAATGTTTGAACTACTCTAAATCTAATGAAATATAGCTCAAATTATTCCTTAGGTTATCAGGAGTAAAAAAGCAATTGGGTCACACGGGTGTGGTGCTTCCTTTCCAAGATATTTGGGAAAATAGGCTAAAGGTCATTTGTTATTCAAGAAAGGTCAACAATTGTATACCAAGATTTCTTTGCTAAAAAATATTAAAAAATATATTTAATGATACTGATTCAAAATATGCTTTTTATTGTTTGGCATAGGGTTGGTTCCCTTTCATAGGGAGGGGTATAATGTCCCCGTCCCCATAGAGTCCTACAGGGAATTTTGTACCCTTCCCTTATAACAACAAGGAGATGCCGTAAGTGCAAAGCATTTCATATTTGATTCATATCATTAAACATTTAAAAAAAATATTTTTACAATCAAATCTGGGTATTGCAACGGTGACCTTTCTGAATAACAAATGACCTTTGAGCCTATTTTCCCAAATATCTTGGAAAGGAAGCACCACACGCGTGTGACCAATTGACTTTTTTACTCCTGCTTACCTAAGGAATAATTGGGAGCTATATTACATTAGATTAAGCAGTTCAAACATTTGGACCCCCTATAGTAACTTTACTCCTCTCCTGAGGCTACACGCAACGACGGATCCCCGGCAGACTTTCATATGTGCAAAGTTATATTTTTCTCGAATTGTTCCCGTATTCAGCTATTGTATCTCGTTCGTCTAACCAAAACCTTCTGGGCTGGTGGCTCTCCTAAGTTCGTCGATATTCACGGCACAATATACGTGTTATCATACTTAGTCCACTAATCTGATTTAGATTACGCCAGAAGAATATTGGCTGGCATTTTCATCACACGACCTAACAGCCATAAATAATTAGATGACTTATTGTGACTCTATGAATTAAGAAGGCTCGTTCCATGCTAAGTGGGATGGAAAAAGTACTGAACTAGCTGAGAACATGCTATGCTTGCAACTCGAATAGCTAGTTTGCCATGCTTAGTTTATAAAGACATGAGATTCCATTTGAAAAGTGGCATAGTTGTTCTTGAATTTTGTATCCTTTCAGTCACGCAAGACAACTGTAATCGCTATTATTGTTTTTTATTCTATTTGTCTGGTCATGGCGAAGTACAATCAATGGTAAATGGTTACAAATTAATGAATGTTTGCGCGTGAACTGGTATGAATCAAGATGTCTTTCCCTTGAAATGCGTTTCTCCTTTCGGACTAATTTGTCCTACTCATGTTCCATCGTCAAGTTTGCAGACCTAATGGGATTTGAAGCAGTCACCATATTCATATGGGGCGTCCAGGCCAGTCAAGCTGCCAGTCGGCTGTTCCGGGTATTACACTCACACACACTACGCATCAAGATCCACACGAATTTCATCACAACAAAAGTAGGATTTGCAAGACTTAGAAAATAAGAGCATTCCAAGACAGACGTCGAAAGCCTCGAGTGGGGTTTCCATGGCTTAATTGATTGATTGAATGAGATATTTGGGTGCATATATGGTTTCGCTGGCCAAAACAAGAACAGAAGGGTCACTACGTATGAGTTATACCCACCAAGGGCACCCACATTGCAAAATCATGGGTGTTTAAATTGAGCCCAATCGACAACTTGAACGACTAAACACAAATTGGTTGTAAAGATATGTAGTTTTTTAACATATGCGGCTGCGCCATTGACCTATTATGAATAGCACCAGTCGTATTAATAAGATGAATCACGTTCCAAACATTTCACAGATCCTGTCTTATTTGCGCAACTCGACTAAATATCTACATTAGTCTTTGCAAATTTGGACTACTACGAAACAATAATGATAACCAGTTTTTATTTAGCGCTTAATTATCGTAAACATTCTCTGTGAAAAGTGTTGTTGCTAATTATTATTACGCCACCTTCAGGAAATCATTCAAGTCACAATCATTTCGCTTCATCTAGGTGGCTGCTCAAAGACAAGCCTCACGAGCGCACATGATATTCCCTATAACAGCTCTCCAGATTTCGCTTGAGTCGATTAGGCAATTGAGATTATCTTGCCCAGGGAAACAAACACGTTGACCACCGCGCGGGGCTCGAGCTCAAGATTTAACGGTATAATGATCACGAGTCCTGCGCTTTCCCACTGGACCACACGTGCTCTCACAAAACATTCCAAAAGGACCCAAAACTTTCCAAGGATTTAGCTTAGATTTTGAAGATATTTAGGAAAAAGTTATGGCATGTTCCAATATACTGCAAGAAATTTCGATTTTATTTAAAAACAATGACACCCACGTGTTGTCTTTGGAGGGTGCGTGTATAATTCCATGAATAGCCAAGCTACAGTGTATGGAATAAATATTGCAAGTAGTATTAACAAAAGCAAACTTCAATGCCATGAGCCGGATCGCTCATCAAATCTACGCGAGGAAGAGCACATACAACCTGTTGGGCGAATTTGTAAATTGACTTTAGAAAATCAATAAAATTGTTCATGTTTAAATTTATCTATGTCATGTTTGCACGTGGATGAGACATAATTATCTGATTTCAGGACACAATAAGCTGCACGTTTTTGAAGGTTTTTGCTGTGTAATAAATTGTGTGATTGACAAGTTGTGTTATGTGTGTATATAATAAGCTGTTCTCTTTTCTCCGTATTGAAAACAAGCTTTCGTGTTTAAGGGAGGTTTTATAACACTTAGCTTGACACGTAGCACTACAGAGAATTGCCAGCTTGGCGCATGTGACGAAAACTGCGCTCGATTTCTTTTGAAACCTATGGTAAAATTGTAAGTGCGTGGCAAACGGCCGTTGTTGTAAGGGTTTGTAGAAGGTTGTAAAGGATCTTCAAGAGATTGTAGAAAGGTCTGCAGAAGTTAATAAAATGGTATGTCCTTAAAAATTCTTCTTTATGTGTATAAGTATCTTCACGGACAGGCTCCATCATACCTAACTCATGTCTAAATTTGTTTAATGTATTGGATAGTAATTCTGATGGTATAAGACGAAGACTATGGTCTTCTTCTGATGTTACACGGCTTGTTATTCCTCGTACCAAGCGTATATTTGGCCACAGATCATTTAACGTAATTGGTCCTAGGCTGTGGAACAAGGTTCCTCTTGATATTAGAGGGTCACCTTCCATCAGTGTCTTTAAACGGCTCCTGAAAACATACTTATTTCCTGATGTTAAAATTTGTTAACTTTGGATTTGTTAGTTTTCCTTATTATGCTGTATGTCATGTTGTATATTAATTTCCTAGTTTAAGTATTTGTTGTAAGGCGCTGTGTTCTCTGTAGAGCCCCATATAAATGCAGTTATTATTATTGTTATTATTATTGCTATTATTATTATTATTATGTAGGAGGTAGTAGAAGTGTTTATAGGAGTTAATAGAAGGCTCTGTAGGAGTTAATTAATAATAGAAGGGTCTGTAGGAGCTAACGGAATGGTCTGCAGAAGATAGTAGAGGGAGCTGTAGATTAGAAGGTAAGAGGTAGTAGAGAGGTCTACAAGAGGTTATAGAGAGGTCTGCAGGAGGTAGTATAAGGGTCGTATGAAGTATAGGTAATAGAAGGATCTGCAGGGGATAGTTGAAAGGATTCAAGGAGGTAATTGAAGGGTCTGTAAGAGTTATTAGAAAAGTATGCAGCAGGAGTAGGTTTGCAGGAAGTAGCAGAATGGTTTGTAGGGGGAGTGGGGTAGTATAAAGGTTGTGCATGCTGCAATAGAAAAGTCCTCGGGAGGTAATAGAATGGTCTGTAACAGGTAATAGAAGGGTCCGAGAAGGTAGGAGAAGAGTCTGTAGCAGGAAGTAGGAGAATCAACATAATCATTGAAGGAAATTACAATAGAGCGCCATTATCCCGAAAGTCGTGGGCAAAATTAAGGTACTACATTCATACGTGGGCATTTATTCAAAACCAGCCACGACCCCACTTGTTCGACTACGACTTCAACCTGTGTGAACGTGTTTCAAAACTACGTTTTGAAAAAGTTGGCAGGGACCCTTCACCTAATCGCACTTTTGGCATACTTGGTGAACAAACTATGTGCCTGTGAACACGTATCGGCACAGTGGGCTTGATCACAAACGGTCATATTCATGATCGTGTTTTTTAATTTGTTTCATCACGTATTTAAATCACATTCCAAAGCAAACCGTCCTGGTCTGATTCCTTATAGGGAGCAAAATTCGAATCAGGTAAATATAATGAAAATAATAAAACAAGAACTCCCTTATACATGGGGCTCGAACCCCTGACCATGGGAATAAAAGTCTATACCGACTGAGCTAGCCAGCCTGTCAATAATACAATACGTACAATGATGTTAAATTTATGAACAAAACTATCTCTTTTAAAGTGGGGGTCTCGCAAGAAATATAATGAGGCCATATGCAAGCACATACTTAATGCAATCAAATTAAACTTACCTAAAAATCATTACAAGTTTGAATATGCTGTAATTTGCACTAAAATTGAAAGCTAGATTCTGTATTTTTGTTGCAGTTAATTTTACTTGGAATTTCACAAAGGAATATAATAATGCAACTGCTACCATTTAGGGCAATGAAATCAGAATAAATTATTGATTTGAGCAGAGTGGACTCGAGGATGAATGGAAATCAGTGAACCAGTTAGATCAGTTGCACAAAGTTAATATATAATTCTGACCAAGCTTTATGGTGAAAATTTACTAGCATCAAAATATTTAGCCCAGGATTAGTTAAATTTTTGATGAAATTTCTGATTTTGTTTGAAACTTTAAACGTTAAATGATTTTTAGGGATGTGGATATGATTGCATGAACCATGTACTTGCATTTGGCCTCAATATATTTTATAGGTCGCTTTCGCAGGACGTCAATAGGTTAATTCTACCAGAGTTGTCTCCCAAGAATACAGAGAATCCAGAAGGCCTACATGCTACATCTGAAACATCGAGATATTTCTGCAGATGATTATTATTGTACTCCATGCTTTCTGCAGGCTAGTTAACCTGTTGACATCCTAAGGGACTTATAGACCAGTTAATGCAAATGTTTCTAAACACGTTAAGGTCTGGTATTTTGAATTTTAAATTTGAATTTTATATTTTGAAATATATTTTATTTTATAGGATGTCAGCGGTGAGTTCATACTTTGTCAGCGGACGTCAACCGACTTTAGCCCTTTGAATATGATTTCCGCAATGCGAATGTTTACTCATCGGCGCGCAAAGAAAGTGCGACAGGCTAGCGTTGGCTGGAGTCTGACGATGAAGTACACTGTTAGAAATATCTGTTATTTAAAAGTAAAATACCGGAATCTTGCTGCCCGTATTCTACTGTTAAATAACAACAACCGTAAAGATGAATTTGCCGTTATGATTGAAGAGAAGTTTTGATGTCTTATCGATGTTTGTATGAAGAAAACACATATTTTGTGTTAAAGTCATTAAAATGCTCAAGAATATCTTAAATACAGTAAATTTACTTTCTACGATGCACCGTTTTTTAACGGTAGAATACTGGCAGCTGGGATTCCGGTAGTCTACCGTTATAAAACGTTATTTTTCTGACAGTGTATGAACCAACCATATTTACACTCATCCATAACAATAAAAGTGAGGCCAAGACACTGCCTGAATAAGAATGATTATAATTTTGCATTGTTTTCGATTATATGCTCGAAAATTTAAAAAAAATGTAAAACCTGACAGTTTTTTCCTGAACTCTTGGTTTTTGCAGAGCGTTTGGTTTCATTCTCTTTATCTAAAGAGCTTAAAAAGTTCTTTAAAGAACCGAAGGCTCTGTAAATCCCAACTTAGCTCTTCAAAGAAACCAAAAATAGTTCTTTTAAACTTTTTTCGATTGAATTTTACTTATATATTTAACGTTTTCATTTATGCATTGTTTACTTAACACTTAAGTGCCTAAGGTGTTTTCACTCACGTTGGTGCCTAAGGGGGGGGGTCCATGGAACCCCCCTAAGGAAACCAGTTTCCCGAGGGAATTTTCAAATGAAACTCATACCACCTTGGAGGGGGCATAAGACAAGGCACAGGTGAAATATAAATAGTCCGGTTATCGTCTGGAAATTAGGGGCAAATCATTGTTTTCGAAATGCGTCAAAATCGCTCAACAAAGTAGCATTAGTTTCTGCGACCCGGCTTCCCCGCTACACATGTGCCAAATCATTTTGTATTTTAAGTGCTTTCTAAAAGGACCAATTTAACATATATTAAACACAAATCATTACATTTTGTACATTCTTGTATTTTTTTGTGGGGGCTGTCTAGGTTTGTACAGCTAGCAAAGGCGCGCAGTCGCTCGATATGGAATCGCTTCTTTTCAGGCACATAAAGTGTTAATTATTTTTTTCTGATTATTAATTAATTTTGTTTCCTGCATATGAACCCATACATAATGAGAAAAATATTTCTGGCAGACAGGTGTTTGCTATTTTTATTTTTAAAATCACACTCCGTTGTTGCCTAAGGGGGTGGTGTTCCTAGGGAGCCCAAGCTACTTATCTCATTAACAGCAAGAAATTTTAGTAATTTTTTTATGGAAGAAGCGCATCGATAAGTTACACATTACAAAAAATTAGAGTTTCGAAAATATTTTTCACGGGCGATAACCGCGAAAACAATGCTTTGGATACTATGGAACCCCTCCCCCCCTTAGACACTTAAGTGTTTAAGTAGTTACCATTATTATTTTTTTCCCCCTTTGTTTTGTTTATCCGAAAGATTAATGGCAAATTTGATAGGGGAAAAAGATCCAAACATTTTATCCGTCCTTATTACTGGCCATGCTGAAGGTCCAAATGCAAAAACGAATTCGGAAACTTTACACCTATCTAATTCAATAATTTGGATTACAATATGGGAAAGGATCATCCGCTCTTAAAACAATGTGAAATTAACAAGTTTTGTAATAAACAATCATAAAACTCCCTTGATTACACGCTTAGGGCAAGAACGAATAAAGAGCAAAATGAAGGGTCGCACTTATTGCTGTTAGTACGCCCAGTTCCTTAGATGGCTATGCATACGCGTGTTGGGGTTGCATTCGTGCATGAATGCGATACTGCGAACATTACAAGTGAAGAACCTTAGATGTTGAAGTCAATTTAGTAACCCATTAAGTGCTTTCTAGGTCAATTTCCCTGACCTTATAGCCATAATTATAATAATTGCTTAAGAAAGCAACACCTGTACCTGATCAATTATATATTTGAATAATTCTAGTCTAAACAGCAATATTGTATAAAATATAGGATTATTTATTAAATAATTTTATAATCGAAGATATATTTGTTAACGCTATTGCATTTTCTATAGTAACAAGGGGAAATGTGAGTGAGAAATCGGTTCGATTGTGGAATGAACATAATGCCGTTTTTGGCTACGGCATTACATGGGCAGTTCATCTGGGCAGATGGCGTGCGACTGCCCCGAGGCTCTACGGCAAGAGTTTCTACGAGTACCTTGGTAGAAGACGGGAAATAGACCATTCAATCTTTGCCATCTGGCTCGCGTGTACTCGATACTTTGGCTTGGAATGGGTTGAAAAAAGTAGGTCTGCTAGATCGCAAAAATAGATAATAATCAGAAATAGAATAATGAAATATTGATCTAGCGTATTTATCATTCCGTTTATTTAACCCTCTTGACCAAAGTCCGTTGAAATTGATCACGCGTTATGCATTGAGCTCTTGGGTTAGAATAATTATGTGTTGCAGGTATGACGTGTGTGCAGTGTAAGTGTTATGATTCCAACAAATACGCTCATGAAGTCAAATTTGTGGTTGAATTCGTAGACAATAAGTTGTTTAAAAAAAAGAAACGGATTCATTCACATCAAATGTTGATCTGTAAATGTGAACTGTACTGGTAGTTTCACAAATGTGAAAAGTGATTTTTTTCAGGAAAACATGATTGGGATTAACTTCAAGAGTTCGGTCTACACAAGTATTTGTAATCCATTCCAACAACATTCAAATGTTGTAACGGGTGAGGTTATTATTGTTCCTAACTTGAATTGCATTGCTATCGTGCTAACTTCTGCTATCTACTTTAGATGACACACTGGCCGAATGGTTTATAGCACAGCACAGGGTGCTCTTTCTTATCCGCCCCAAGTTAACCTTATACCACTGGGCCAAAGATTACGATGATTAAGGGAAGTTTTTAATGCTTCACACTTCTGGTGCACTGGACCCTCCTACAGTACCAATCGAAGGAGTGCCAGGGAAATTTACACCGCGGGCACGGGCAATAAGCGTAGCAGTCTCTGCGGAGCCAACATACAAAAGCTTTAACGAGGGAAGGCTGGTCATCTGAAGAAGTCCCTAGCCTTTAGGGTTTCGGTGCGCTGCGGCACTACATCGAGCTGGCATACCGTTTTCTCGCTATATATCGTGTACGTGGTAAATCCTATCTGTTAATATCTTGTGCAATTTCAATATTAAACAATGCTATAGTGTTGCGAGGGTCCCCGTAGTCCAGCTGGTGCGTGTTGCGAGGGTTTGTCGTCTGCCCTGCGGCAATAGTACTTCAGTACCGCCATTTTGTGCCCTTAACAGAGGCCCTATGTAAGGGATTCGCAAAGCTTCATGGGATGGACAGGTTGGGGATATCTAGATTTCACTTATACGAGAGCCCTCCTTTGTTCATATACATAGTGACAGTTTTTCCTTAGCAAATCGGATTTTCCAGTTGAACGCAGATGAAATGTGTTAAGATCTTTACCGAAAAAAAAATCTTGGAATGGCCAGAGGTCACCTCTGACAAGGTTTGGACCAGAATTTGCAAGTCGCCAAGACAGGTCTAGTCTCTGTTGCTTTGGGTCCCGACACATTGCTTAAGGATTTCTGCAACAATAACCGCTTTCGTGCAAACAAAGATATTACCGAGATCTTGTTTTCATTTAATTGTTGTGAACTTTGGCGCAGTTTACCAGCTTAAGGTCTTTTGAAATCGCCCTGAAACCCTCAAACGGGAATTTTGTAGTTCTACTTTCATAATTTTTATTTACAAATCCGATTAGTAAGGATTTAAAACCGATACGAATCTCAGACAGATATTTAGCGATAAAACTTATTTAAAACCGAAATTGATCAAAACTGATACATTGTTGCAATGCATAGACATATTCCATCAGCAATGCTTTATTGTCGTGTGAAACTTAACTTCGTAAATTAACAAGAGTATATTTATATTTTTCCCTAACGTCATACTTTTGAAAAAAAAAATCATACATTGTCGGTCATTTCATAAAATTTGTACTTTCATCAATACCCGAATCTTCATGTAAACCATCACTAACTTCTAGGGTTAAGATTTAGAGTTAGGAGTTAGGGTTATGATTAAGGTTAGGGTAATGGTCTGGGTTTGGGTTAGAGTTAGAGCTAGGGTTGCGATTATAAGAAATTCGCCATGCTTATTTAAAAGCGAGGCCAATAAATTCGATCAAATGAGAGCAATTACAAAAAAAAAAAAAAAAAAATAAAGGAGATCGAGAACGAGTTTAAATGCTGATATTATTTACCTATTAACCTCATGAAACTAGGTCTTACAATATCTGCAACGCGAAAGTTCATTTTGTGAACTATTTAAAAAGTGCAGACCTTTATATACACTTAGATAATTATAACAAAATAGTAACTGAAACTAAATCAAAAACTTTTGAGCGCTTATGTCAATACCGTTTTGAAATGTATTAAAATGTCGAAAGTTATTTCACAGAAATCGGCACACATTATTGCATTAGCAGTCAATTCGACGTTTAGAAATATCCCAACCATTTTGTTTATATATCTAACGCTTAAGCTACCATGGTAAGAACTTTTATAAATTTTCAGATTAGCCTGAATTCTCCGTCAGGTGTATCGGATCAGGTGCCAAGAGTTAAAGCACTTTTTAAAACTTTCTTTCTCTAACTACTTTGACTGGATATACTTAAACAAACCCATTAGTTTATTTACACGAACCTCAATATACTGTTAAAAATATCCGTAACATGTTTGACTCTGTAAATTGAAAAAATAAAACCGTATTTTTATTTAAATATTTCGTATTTTCCCTTAAAAATAAGGACTTTTTCTGTAAAGCATATATAATTTATGCTAATTAATGTAATTAGAACCAACTCCACCAACCCAAACACTTACACGTGATAGGACACATCTACGTGTATACCTTATATAACCCACGATCGTGTACATCTATATCCAAACAAATGTTAAAGTTCTGTTTATTTTACGGTATAAAAAAGTGTGTGGAAATTTTGCTGCCAGACTAGACGCCTCCGTTTTCGTTCCTTATTCTGCTCTGAATACGGACCAAAACGGAAGCATCTGGCAGCAAAATTCTCACACACTTTTTTATTCCGTAAAATAAACAGAACTTTTTAACATTTGTTTGGATATAGATGTACACGATCGTGGGTTATATAAGGTATACACGTGGATGTGTCCTATCTTGTGTAGGTGTTTAGGTTGATGAAGTTGGTTCTAATTACACTAATAAGCATAAAATATATGCTTACGGACAAATTCCGTATTTTTAAGGAGTCAAAAAATTTACGGATATTTTTACATTGTACACTGTTAGAACACTGTTTCAAATTTTACTGTTTAAAAGATGGTTGTTTAAAATGCTGTTAAGTTTTTTAAAACAACATTGTTCAATTTGCTGTTAAAACATGTTGTCTTAAACAAGGTCGTGAAGTTTAAAAAAATGTAAAAACTACTCGCAATCTTTAACCAACTGCTGTTATACCCTGGTCCTCATCCAACCTTATTTAAAAATCAAATTAAAAAAATAAATAACGGATGCTTGAACTGGTTGTTTAATTTCTAGAAAAAGTTGTTTAATTGACATAAATGTCCGTTTTAAGTCATCATCTATTCATTCTTTTTCCTCTCTTTCTTCGTTCCTTCCGTTATTCCTTTCTTTCTTCATCCATTAATTTTGACTGATTTCGATCTTTTCGTCTGCTTGGTTCCCCCGTTTTTCTATATACTGTATTCTTCATCAAAATCATTCGCTAGCTTCTATTACACGAATAATCTTAACCGCTTTCTTTATACATCCCCTCCTTTTGTCCATTTCATCTTCTGTTGACAAAAGCAATAGAAAAATCTACCTCTGTCGGTCCAAAAAAAGCCTTTGATGGCGTTGTTCCCCCAAATATCTCATTTTGACCCTATTCGTCCCGGTTTCGTTTAGTATATTGTATTTTTTGCTATTGAATAGAGGAGCTATAAATATTGCTCTACTTTTGAACTTCAAAAGCTGAGTTGTGTTTTCATTTTAATAATAAATCCAGGTACAGCTTATACGATTTACAAATAATTATAGCCTTAGTAAGAGTGCGAATGAGATTTGTATACACCACATTTGGGTGTTTCTTTCAAAGACCCATACATCTCATGCTCCAACGGTTTTAGACTTTTCACCTTCGATTTTTGGGGTCATCGCCTCGTAATTACAAAGTAGCATATCGTAGAATAACTCCAGGGAATTTCTGATCTTAGTTATCTAAAAACTGATACACTTGCCAATTTTAAAGTGCCCCTCAGGGTTATTTTTTGATTCAATATTGCCGGCAACTGTGATAATGCTACAGCTGCATGCAAAAAGTCAAGTTGTGGTTTGCCGTGAATTGTATTTATTTAGCAAGGAAATCATTCCACTTAAATGTATCTATTGTTTAACAGCCTTTTAAATTATTGTTATTAACGGTAAATGCAAAGACCACAGCAAAAGCTCAACTTAGTTCAGAAGTCATATGGATTGCTTCTAATGGGGGCTTTGAGTTCGATTCCGAAAATGCTTATGGCATAAGCCGTTGTTAACCTCTTTTCAAATATCTTGCTAACGGTGAAACTTCCACGGATCTTTGTATTTATTTCTCCGGGAAGGGGGAAATAACGAAAATAACATAAACGTGATTTTTTTTCCGGTGGGCGTCACAATAGGACCACCATCTCTCCCCTCTCTCTTCATTGTCCTCATGGGATTAAAGAGATGTACAGTATGATTTACTTGCAAAGTATGATTTTCCATTTGACTTTATATCTTTACTATCCTTATACCATAATCTTTTTAGGGTTCTGTGACAAAAATAAGTTCAAAACTATTTTATTAATGTAAAGCTGAAAACGGTTCTTTAAAGTACCCCAAAGGGTTCTTTAGAGCATACAGAACCTAAAACTTAAAGAACCATTTTAAAGTGTTCTATAGGATTGGTTCGATAAGCAACGCGTTGTCTAAAAAAGCAACTCGTTGTGGCCAATACGTTATAACATTTTTAGCTTGCCATGCATAAGCGTGTCACGATCGCGCTCCAGATTTATCTTAAGCAATCAGATCTCAGAGCAGAATGTCCCAGCTTTCAGAGATATACGACCTTGAAGACGAGGAAGAAATCAATGATGGTGCAGTATAAAATATGTACAGCCACTGTCAGAAGGACCCTGACATTCTCCATATAGGATTTTCTAATTCTTGACACCGGCTTGAATGTGTCGTTTTTAACAGAAGGAAAGGTAATTTCTTAATTGCTTAGCTAAGGTTAGCAATATCCGCCAAAATTCTCATTTTCTTTCTGAAATTGTTTTGGGGTAAAAATAAAAAGACTTTAAATACACCCCTCCAATTACGTTTTCATCCCCTTCCACACGCATGCCCATGCGTAATGCTCAAATATGACCTCGCCATTACAGAAACAGTTATAAGGAAGGGTATTTCAGGGCAATCCAGAAGAATTGCATTTATACTAAAGTAGCTTCCCGGTTGGGTCGTAAGTGCGAGAGAATGACAATCAATGCGGTATGATTATCCTCTTATATTTTTTGCGTTGTTGATGATGCCTTCCCGTGAGAAAATGCACAATATACCATCAATCACAAACTGACAACGCCGGCACTCTATTAAATGAGAATATGAAATGGGTCATGCCCTATATTTTTTGTAACAAACCAATAACAATCTACATAGGATGGAGATATTGTTTTGAAATCAAAATGGGATTTTATTTGCAAACATTCGTATAATTTCCGCGATTAACTACCTCGGGGGCAGGTAAAGCACACTATTAACACAGGTTTAATCTTACAAAATAAACTGTTTGTTACTGATTGGTGACATAGTACAGTGGGTAGTTTCATTTTGTCATTATTTCATAACAATACTTTCTGTTTCTGCTTGCTTTTCATATCTCCAATTGTAAACACATGAACGAAAATATCAGTTCTAACTTACATAGTAAGTTTCGTGCTTATATCATATTTTTCCGCACAGTAGCAAAAATGTAATCTTTGAAATTTCATCAACACCACAATAAACTATGAAGGCCTATAACTAAAATGAGCTCAAGGGATGGTGCTACAATTGAGGGGTCTTGTTTATTTGTTTGCTTGTTTGTTTTTGTTTGTACTCATTATTTTATGTACACTGTTCCCGTTCACGAATCGCTTATAGGTACGCGAATCGGTCACATTACGAATTGTTACCATTTTGTGTACACGAATGAATCCTGCGAATTGCTCACCAATACACGAAACGCACACCAATTATGAATCGGTAACCAGCGAGAGGCAGCAGAGCGTCTTGTTTGATCAAAATTCAATCTGATGGGTCTAACTAGGCCTACTTATGCAAATATCCGATGCAAATGACACACAATGTAAGTCATGAATATATATAGAATCCTTGATTGGCCATATATAGGCCTATAAATACGTGTTAATGCCCATATATGGAAAAGAATCCCCGTGCACTGAAAGAAATTCTCGCAATCACGAGAAAAAAATACATAAAACCCGGAAGTAACGACTTATCCAAGGCGGTCAGGAAAGGGCGTCAGACCGCAGACAGCTGTGGTTGGACTCGGATACTAATAAAATTATGATTTCAATGGTTAATAGTGAAATAATTTTGACCGCCAAGGCTACCAGTACCCAGAACTTGGGTCAATTTTGCCAACGTTTTTACCAGTGTAAAATGTTCGTCAGTCTTGCAAATCTAGAATTATAGTCAAAATAGAAAAAAATCAAATTCTGTAAAACAAACTTAACAGAAATTTACATACAGCTTTGGAAAACTACATGTACACTCAGCACCTATTCGAGTTCGAACCGACAACATCGGGTCTATAAATAGATGCTTTTATCCAGGTTTTACTTTTATGGTAGAATCACATTTTTTATAATCCTAACCCTAAACCCTAGCCCTTTACCCTAGCCCTAACAACGAATCCATATCATAATCCTATATACATGCTAACACTAAATGTTAGCCCTTTAAAACCCTGTTATATTCTATATAGCTAATACCACATAAGGCAGTGGTTTTTGAGGCGTTGGTTTAAAAATGACTCAAAATCTAATGACCCAAGACTAGGCTTGTTTGGACTCATTTGAATGCATTTTCAAGCTGATTTTGAATATGGTCATTGAAATATAATACATAATTTCATTTTTTTTGAAAAAAAGGCAAACTTGGATTGACCATAACCATAGTCGCATTTAGGTCCCAAAGGTTTGGGGGCATTATTTACGTGAGGTGAAATGGAGGATTTGAGGGGGATTCGAAAACAATTTCGTAAGCGAAAGGGGAATATTTGAAATTTCATAAAGGAGAGAGGGGGAACACGAACTTTTAAATGGAGAAATTTCATAAAATCGGGGGTGCGCATTTTTTTTAACTGAAGTGAAGGGGAAAAGCGATTTTTTTCGCCGAAAAAAGGTGAATTCCTCCATTCCCCGGGCGTAAAGAATGACCTCTCCCTTAACTCTAGAGTTATACGATTACGCTCACATGAGAGTAGATAGTCGGAGAGATATGGTCCAAGTTATGGCCTGACCGTAAAGTTGAGTATATATATATTTTTTTTGCTGAACGTGATAGATAAGGGTGTGTAAAGTCACCCTTGGGCGTTTTGAGAAATCCAAGATGGCGTCGCCATAAATGATAATTATCTATTCAACCCTATATTATCAAACTATGGAGTTAATAAATATACAATAGGACCCAATGAACAAGTGCATGGCACTTGTAACATTGAGTCATACTTCAAATTCAAAATGGTAGCCAAATCTAATAATTTTAAAATATGCCCTATAACAGCAAATACCTGCGATAAAAAATAAAAATGAAGTACTTAGATTATGTTGTTAGACACAACACATGTATTTCTGATACTTTTTAAGTTGTAACATGACGCCAATCAATATGGCAGCCAAAAACGTGAATATCTTCAAAAAATACTTGACACAAATATCTAAATATTACCTTCAAGTATAAAGTATTGTGTCAATGAAAGAATTAGAAATGTACCTATGATCATAACCAAGTGATACCAGGTAATCCCGATAAATAAAAATGGGTGAAATTATAGATTGAGTGCAATATATGTGAAAAATGTAATTCCTATGGTATTTTGACAACTTTGCGCCATATTAGTTTTATTTCTATTAGGCGCATTTAAAACAAATTGAAATGTATGTTGTACAGTGGTTAGGATCAAAGGTACATTTCTAATGTCATAGACACATTGATTTCGATTTGAAGGCTGTAATACTTACAAGTTTGTGTCAAGTATTTTTTGAAGATGTTCACGTTTTTGGCTGCTATATTGATTGACGTCATGTTACAACTTAAAAAGTATCAGAAATACATTTATTGTGTCTAACAACATAACCTAAGTCCTTCATGTCTATTTTGATCGCAGGTATTTGTTGTTATAGGGCATATTTTAAAATTATTGGATTTGGCTTCCATTATGAATTTCAACTATGACTTAATGTTACAAGTGACATACACTTGTTCATTGGATCCTAGAGTATATCTCGTAACTCCATAGTTTGATAATATAGGGTTGAATAGATAATTATCATTTATGGCGACGCCATCTTGGATTTCTCAAAACGCCCAAGGATGCCAGGTGGCACCCGGCAGATTCTTATTCTACACACCCTAATCTATCATTTTCAGCAAAAAAATTGTATATATACTCAACTGTACGGTCACATGAACATTCTCTCTGACTAAGAACCCGAATTTACCCGCCACTTACGAAAAAATCCTAGGCTGATCCGTTTCTCACCTCCAAAAAGATGGTTTAACACCTTTTTGGGCTCATAGGGCTTATCAATCTTTGGGACTTTACCAAAAGAGATAGGAGCACGAAAAAGAAACAGAAATAGAAAGTATTGTTATGTAATCCGGAAAACTTGAAACGACACACGGTACTTTGCAGTGAATTAGCAACAGACAGTTAT